>JAJAGP010005504.1:0-32636 GCA_025084515.1 Ancistrus triradiatus
TGTTCTTGGGATGCAACTCAGCATTCTTCTTCCTCCAAACACCACGAGTTGAGCTTTTACCAAAAGGTTCTGATATTATACCACATGATATTCTCCCAATCCTCTGCTGGATAATCCATATGCTCTCTGGAAAACTTCAGACGGGCCTGGACATGTACTGGCTTAAGCAGGGGGGCACACCTGGCACTGCAGGATCCCTCTCGGCGTAGTGTGTTACTGATGGTAGGCTTTGTTACTTTGGTCCCAGCTCTCTGCACATCATTCATCAGGTTCCTCTGTGTAGTTCTGGGATTTTTGCTCTGCGTTCTCATGATCATTTTGACCCCACGGGATGAGATCTTGGGTGGGGCCCCAGATCGAGGGAGATAATCAATGGTCTTGTATGTCTCCTTCCATGGTTGAGTTTGGAGTCTGACTGTTTGAGGCTGTGGACAGGTGTCTTTTATACAGATAATGAGGTCAAACAGGTGCCATTAATACAGGTAACGAGTGGAGGACAGAAGAGCTTTTTAAAGAAGAAGTTACAGGTCTATGAGAGCCAGAAATCTTGCTTGTTTGTGGGTGACCAAATACTTATTTTCCACCATGATTTACAATGAAATTTTTAAAAAATCATACAATGTGGTTTCCTGGATTTGTTTCCTCATTTTGTCTCTTGAAGTTGAAGTGTACCTATGATGAAAATTACAGACCTCTCTCTTTATTCTAAGTAGGAGATCTTGCACACTCAGAGGCTGACTAAATACTTTTTTGCCCCACTGTATCTGTGTGTGGGCACGTCACATTAGCCTGAGCATGTCAGAGGACACT
Source organism: Ancistrus triradiatus (assembly GCA_025084515.1). Taxonomy (NCBI): domain Eukaryota; kingdom Metazoa; phylum Chordata; class Actinopteri; order Siluriformes; family Loricariidae; genus Ancistrus; species Ancistrus triradiatus. The sequence goes on from JAJAGP010005504.1 coordinate 811, forward strand.
TGTGCAGTGTGGTTAAGTGTGGTGCCGCCACATACTACAGAATTCTGACTAATTCCCCAATTGTGTGCCTGAGTAATGGAATTAACTGAAGATGCAATAGCTGAAATCCAAAACGCTTGGCTCTTTAAGGACGTCACCAGATCACTGCAAGGGAATTGGAACGTGGTATGGTTGTTGGTGCTAAACAGGCTGGTCTGAGTATTCTAGAAACTTCTGATCTGCTGGTATTTTCATACCTAACTATCTCTAGGGTTTACAGAGAATGATACGAAAAAGAGAAAATATCCAGTGAGCAACAGTTCTCTGAGTGAGTTCTCTAGACATTTTAGTAGAGTCTGCATGAAAAGGTTTGAGGACCTTGCAGCTTAATATCATGCCCAATTTTTACAAATATAGTTGTAGTTATCACACCGGATGTGAAGCTTCAGTTTAAACGTGACGAGGCATAATCAGTCCAACAACGCCCCAGTCACTGCCATATACAGATAGCTTTTTATTTCTTGTAATGACACAATAAAATGCCAATGATGAAAGCAAACGTGCATCTGCAGGATGTTTTAAATCTCTGTCATTTCATATCTATGGTATATAGGATACAGTGGCATGGCATATCAAGACTGCTATACATGGGCCAGTATGCGCTGGATGGCCAGTATTATTCTTTGTCCCTCCATCTGCCTTGTTTGTATTTTATGTTATGCTGCTGGAGTTCTGCCATAAAGCCAATTTCATGACTGCCATCATTCATAAAACCTTGTCTTAGACCCCCTTATATTTACAGACATAGAAAATGTACATGCATAACGAAGACTGAATATTAATTGCTGCAGGTCTTCCAGCATCCTTCCAGAGGTTGGATTCCAAAGCAATCATGTAGCATGTTCATACAGTGGTGCTTGAAAGTTTGTGAACACTTTAGAATGTTTTATATTTCTGCATAAATATGAACTAAAACATCATCAGGTTTTCACACAAGTCGTTAAAGTAGATAAAGAGAACCCAGTTAAACAAATGAGACCAAAATATTATACTTGGTCATTTATTTATTGAGGAAAATGATCCAATATTACATATTAGTGAGTGGTAAAAGTATGTGAACCTCTAGGATTAACAGATAATTTGAAGGTGAAATTAGAGTCAGGTGTTTTCAATCAATGGGATGACAATCAGGTGTGAGTGGGCACCCTGTTTTATTTAAAGAACAGGGATCTATCAAAGTCTGCTCTTCACAACACTTGTTTGTGGAAGTGTATCATGGCACGAACAAAGGAGATTTCTGAGGACCTCAGAAAAAGAGTTACAAAACCATCTCTAAAGAGTTTGGACTCCACCAATCCACAGTCAGACAGATTGTGTACAAATGGAGGAAATTCAAGACCATTGTTACCCTCTCCAGGAGTGGTCGACCGACAAAGATCACTCCAAGAGCAAGGCGTTTGTAATAGTTGGCGAGGTCACAAAGGACCCCAGGGTAACTTCTAAGCAACCTGAAGGCCTCTTCTCACATTGGCTAATGTTAATGTTCATGAGTCCACCATCAGAAGGACCTTGAACAACAATGGTGGCCCATGGCAGGGTTGCAAGGAGAAAGCCCCACAGCTCTCCAAAAAGAACATTGCTGCTCGTCTGCAGTTTGTTAAAGATCACGTGGACAAGCAGCAGCAGACTATTGGAAGAAAAGTTTTGTGGACCGAATGAGACCAAAATAAAACCTTCTGCATTCCAGCATAAGAACCTTATTCCATCTGTGAAACATGGTGGTGGTAGTATTCTATGGTTTGGGACTGTTTTGCTGCATCTGGGCCAGGATGTGCTTGCCCATCATTGACTGGAACAATGAATTCCGAATTATATCAGAAAATTCTAAAGGAAAATGTCAGGACATCTGTCCATGAACTGAATCTCAAGAGAAGGTGGGTCATGCAGGAAACGAGAACAGCTCTAAGCACACAAGTCGTTCTACCAAGGAAGAACGGTTAAAGAATAATAAAGGTAATGTTTTAGAATTGGCCAAGTCAAAAAGTCACATGGCATTAAATGGAGGAAAATTCAAAGACCATTGTCTACCCTCTCCAGGACGTGGTCGGACCAGTGGACACACAAGATCACTCCAAGAGGCAAGGAGTGTATTGTAATAGTTGGCGAGGTCACAAAGGACCCCAGGGTAACTCTTCTAAGCAACTCTGAAGGCCTCTCTCACATTGGAGCTAATGTTAATGTTCATGAGTCCACAATCAGAAGGACCTTGAACAACAATGGTGGCCATGGCCAGGGTTGCAAAGGAGAAAGCCACAGCTCTCCAAAAAGAAACATTGCAGCTCGTCTGCAGTTTGCTAAAGATCATGGGGACAAGCCAGACAGGCTATTGGAAGAATCTTTTACTGGACAGATGAGCACAAAATAGAACTTTTTATTTTAAAGGAAAAAGCATTATGTTTGGAGAAAGAAAACACTGCATTCCAGCATAAGAAAACCTTATCCCATAGTGAAAACATGGTGGTGGTGGGTAGTATCAATGGTTTGGGGCCGTTTTGCTGCATCTGTGGCCAGTACAGCTTCTTGCCATCACTGATGGAACAATGAATTCTGAATGATTATATCAGAGAATTCTAAAGGAAAATGTCAGGACATCTGTCCATGAACTGAAGTCTCAAGAGAAGGTGGGTCATGCAGCAAGACAACGACCCTAAGCACACAAGTCGTTCTACCAAAGAATGGTTAAAGAAGAATAAAGTTCATGTTTTGGAATGACCAAGTCAAAGTCCTGACCTTAATCCAATGGAAATGTTGTGGAAGGACCTGAAGTGAGCAGTTAATGTGAGGAAACCCACCAACATCCCAGAGCTGAAGCTGTTCTGTACGGAGGAATGGGCTAAAATTCCTCCAAGCCGGTGTGCAGGACTGATCAACAGTTACAGGAAACGTTTAGTTGCAGTTATTGTTGCACAGGGGGTCACACCAGATGTGAAAGCAAAGGGTCACATACTTTTTCCACTCCCTAATATGTAAAATTGGATAATTTTCCTCAATAAATAAATGATCAAGTGTAATACTTTGGTCTCATTTGTTTAACTGGGTTCTCTTCAACTACTTCACCACTGTAAGCAAATATGCAAACATTTTCCACTAAAAAATAACTGTTGCATCAAAGTGTAAAAAAAAAAAAAAAAACTTTTGTGACACTGTTTGACATTAAATGATTTATTTCTGTTACACAACGATAGTTCCCAAACAAAGAAGGAGACTAAGAACATGTTTTTGTTGACATTGGTAGACCATTGTAGGCAGTTACATGCTGTGATTTTTTTTTCGTCTTGTTGTTAGCCTTTATTTGAATATCCTTTCCTATATTCTCTTGCTCTTTAGTCATGTCCGTGTGTTTTATGCATGCCGTGGTCATACCATTACAGAAAGATTTATTTTTTCACTGATAAGGAAACCATATATATAAAACTATAGGTTGAATTGGCTCAGTGCTTTAGGCAGACTTGCTGTTCACTGGCCGCTGACCATATCGTGATCACCTCTCCTTTCTGTGTCTCCTGCTTCAAAGGGATTTGATGAGCTTAGGTTCTCTAACAACATTTCTTTTAATTGGATTTTTGTTATCTTAGATTTTAATTAACCTGATAAGTGGATGTTGGCATTAATATATTTCATCACCATCCCTGAAGATGGTGAAGGTTTCTGTTTTTAATTCTTTTTAACAAATGTCTTGTCATCTGGTATGAAAGATATTGTGTTATATGTCATAATGATATATGTGTTTGTGAGTGAGTGCAGATGTGAAGTGTCATATGGTTGTGGAACCCCTAGTGAAATTATGATGTGTTGATTAACACAGCATCTACAACTCCAAATCAGAAAAAGTTGGGACAGTATGAAGGCAAGATACTTCATTTCATTTGTTCTCTGTTTCATTTGTTCTCATTCTTTGTTGGGGACAGGTCAGGACTGCAGGCAGGCTAGTCCAGTACCTGTACTATTTTCTTCAGCAGCCATGACTTAATATAATGTGTGCAGCATGGGGTTTTGCATTGTCTTGTTGAAAAATGCATGGACGTCTCTGGAAAAGATGGCAGCTTATGTTGCTCTTAGATCTGTGTCCTTTTCTGCGTGAATGCTGCCATCACAGAAGTGTAAATGATCTTTGCTAAAGGCACTGAACCGACCCCATCCCATGAACAGACTCTGGCTTTTGGACTTGGTCCTGATAACATACATGATTGTAATCACCTGTTGACATCAGTGTTTGAAATCACGTCATTATTTATTTCATTATTTTAAATCATTACTAGCCCTAAATGGTCCCTGCTCCGATTTTTTTTTTTGGAATGTGTTGAAGACCTTTTCTGTGCTGGAGTAGGTGCTGGAAAACGAGGCGAACATTGTGTCTTGCGATGTGTACAATCTATATAAACTATACTATAACAAATTGTCACAACATGTCATGCTGACCTGGAACATGGTGCCTTGGTGAGGCCAAAGGCACTTGGTGATTTTCCATTTGTCACACTTCCTTATCTAGCTGAGATGGTATGTACTCTGTATGTACCTGTTCCAGCATGGCAAGGACTATTGAGAGTGAGTACACTTATTTCTTGATGAGTGATAATCAGTGCAGGGACATGAGCTGTTTGCAAGGACTTCTGAGATGTACTTTTCCATAGCACTGTCTTTGGTCAGTGCTAGTGCCAGTGTAGAGGGTAGACAGGATTTCTTCTGTAGCGTAGTCGTAAGGCCAATGTGGTGGGAGTTTCCAGGTGCAGAACTCCTCAGCCATCTCAGTATAATCACTACTGATGTTGGGAGGAAGTGGGTACCGAGGCAGTGTCAGAGATTTGGTGCGAAGGGGGCATTCGGGCAGTGAGAGCCCATTCTAGACACAACATGCAGAACAACACCTGAGATCACCATCTGACCAGGAGAAGATTGGGCTATGCAGTTTCGGCCAGGGCAGACCCAAAATGATGGGGTATGTCAAAGAATGGAAAGTGTGCTTGAAGACAGGTGCAGGGGAAAGGTCTGACATGTGATGGTTCCAGTACCCACTAGAAGTGCTGAGACTTCCATAACTTCTCCACCAGAATCCACTCCTACATGGCAAGAGAAGTTACCTGAAAAGAAGTTACCCTAGGCACCGGAGTTGGTTAAGGCTGATTAGCACGTGGACCAAGGTTTGTGTGATCTCCGTTCCAGTGAGCCCTGAAATTAGACTTGACAAACAGCATCCAGCATCACAGGTTCCGAGCTGACTTGAGCAGAATTGTTAAACTGTTGTCCTTCAGTCTGCTGATGTGGTGGAAGGTGATCAGGACCATGGACTCATTCCACCTGCTCTAGGTCACCAAAGTTCAAAACTCTGGAGCGCACTTTGCTGCGGATCGGTGGCCTTGTCTGAGGTGGTGCATTAATTTACCACTGGAGCACCCATTGTGGGGCTTTGGAAATCATTTCAGGAAGGCCTAAACAAAATCAACAGCTTTCCAAGGCTCATCAACATCACTGAACCAAACGGCATATGTCCATGCCAGTGTGTGCCTGGTAAGGACAGAGATGATCAGGGAGTAAATTACACCAGAAGTGTCTGGAACGTTGGCAGAAGTACAGGGAACACCGCAAGAGAAATCAGCAGTCAGGGTGATCATCATATTTCTCAGATAATCGTTAATGAAAACTCACAGGACAGGGGGATGGGCAAGGCACCAGAGGTGTTAGGTGTCAGATGTGAGTGTTGGGATGGTCAAGCTTGAGAACTTCAGAGAAAAACTCAACAAAAGCACAAGCATAGGGACCTAGCACTGAAAGCTGCTTTTGCTGTGAGGAGCTGGTCAAGAGTCTGCTCCCAAGTAGTCAGGTGCTGGTCAGCTGACTGTGCATGATGAGGGTTTCGATCTGACTTTTCCCATCTCTGTGGTGAAGTTTGCCATCAGGCCTGGCCCAAATATGTAGGCAAATGCTCAGTCGCTCCATCAGACTGTTATTGACAAACACATAGATCAGTGATGGACCAGGCAATACCGAGAACTGGTTGGATTACGGAACACAGGTCTAGCAGGTCTGACAGTCAAGTTTAAGGGCAGAGGCAGATGGGTAGTCAGAGGCCAAACTCCAAGTCAGAAACTGGTAAACTAATGATGAATAGGCCTGGGCCGATAAACAATATTATTGATTATTGCAATAATTGAAATCCATGACGATATCATGCAAGTCATCGTCTAGTATGTTCTATCAAGCCCCATTTGTCATCAGCTTTCATAAGCCTATATTTAAATATTACACTGAGATACATACAATTACAGTATCTGAAGAAGACAGCTCACAAAGTCTGAGTCAGATAGGTGGCTCATGAATGATTTTTATTCAAACACTTGGAGCTGCTATTTACATTGAAATGCAGTGAAATACAAGGCTGACTAAATACTTTTTTTTTATGTGTGTGTGTGTGTGTGTGTGTGTCTTGTTGATATACATTTAAAAAAATCTTCTCATTACACACAAAGTTTTGCCAGTGCCACCAGGAGACTGTAGCCCAATAGTTAAATCAGTCAAGGGCAACCGAATTTATTAAGCTCTGTAATTGTCTATGAATCAGCTCAATCTCAATTCAAAGCCGTTATGCAGTTCTGCTGATATTTCCTACTTAAATATAGAATATTTATTTTTGCATGTTGAAATGCTGATGTGACATTAATGCTTCTATTATTCTAAGATAAGGACTCAGGGAACATGTAACAACAGCTTGCATTGGTTAATTAGGACTTATTATTGAGAGCATGTACTGTTTCTGTGTTGGTGATCCTGTGTGCACTTAATGTGTACGTAGTAAGCTACAGACTTTATTACAGGTTTGTATTCAGTCAACCCCGGAATAAATTGTTTAGTACTAAACACAGCTAGTACTAAAGGACAATAAGTAATAAGTTTAAAAACAGAACTGAATTGAATGAATGAATGAATGAATATGAATTTGCAATCACACAAAGTCTCCAAATCTGAAAATAGAACTATTAGCACTAAGTGGGTACAAAATGGGCACCTACTAAGTAGTAACTATTTAGTAGGTGCCCATATGAACAATTTATTGCTCAGTGGTTGCTCTTTCATGGCTCAGGAGACTGTGTTTCTTCTTTATGTTTCATTGACACTCACTGGCTCCTTTATGAGGTACAACTGCTTGTTAATACAAACATCTTATTAACCAATCACACAACAGCAACACCTATTGCATTTAGGGCAAATTTAGTATGTAGAAATGGGCTAGAGAATTTCTGAAGGTCATACTGAGCATCAGAATGGGGAAAGAAAAGGTGATTTAAGCGACTTTGTGAACTTGAACGTGGCATGGTTGTTGGTGCTAGATAGGCTGAGTATTTCAGTGGTTAGCCTGCTCTGGACGAAAATGCCATGTCAGAGGAGAAATAGACAGACTGGTTCGAGCTTGATAGAAAGTCAACAACAGTAACTCAATAAACCACTCCTTACAACCCAGGTATGCAGAAGAGCATCTCTGAATGCACAACAAACATGTCAACCTTGCTTGAAAGCAGATGGGCTTACAGCAGCAAAAAGACCCACACTGGGTGTGCCATTCATGTCAGCTAAGACAGGCAATGAGGAGGGCTACAAGATGCACGGGCCAAAAACTGAACAACAGAATTGGAAGATTGGCAAACACGTGGTCTGATGAGGTCTCGATTTCTGCTGGGTGGGGAATGGGTGATGTTTTTCCTCTAAATGCCTTTGGAAACTTGTTAGAATATCATCATGGATGCAATATGAAGTACCAGGGCTTTTTAATTTAGAAGAAGCTACTACAGGCAGATAAATGATTTAAGTCAAGTCAAGTCAAGTCAGATTTATTTATATAGCGCTTTTTACAATGGAGCATTGTCTCAAAGCAACTTTACAGGTTTAGATTATCTCCTAATAACTACGTCCAATCTCAAATTGAGCAAGCCTAGGGCGACAGTGGCAAGGAAAAACTCCCTAGTTTAAAGCATATCTAAATCCAAACAGCATTGGTAATGAACACAGAATAAACCTTTTGACAGCGCTTTCCCCATCTCCTGTAACGGGTCCTAAATTTTTTGCTCTGTGGTAGCTTTTCACTACATGCATTTCAGAAGACGGTGAGGTTATTACATGTGTGGATTCCTATAACTGTGACCCATGTGGTTTGGATTTTGAATTCTTCAGTTAAAAATTCTATTTTGTCGATATGTTAAGGGTGAGCTTGGAAGCCAAGACGTTTCGAAATAGGCAACAGAACTTGCTATCCAAGGGATTATGTTTTTCAAATGAGTGTTTAAAAAAAAATCTACTGAAAGGTACCAGGCGATGCCAATGCAAATTGATTAATTTAGCATCCACAGTGTGATTGTGTGTGTAAATTAATACAAATGAAGGGGAGATATTAACATGATGTGTTGCACCATGAATGAATTTATTATGGTGAGAAGGAAACTACAAGGAATCATAACATCAATACCTCAAAATTTGGATCTTTAATCTTCTACAGTTGGTTTTCTACAGACGGGGATGCCATGCTGATTCTGTTTTTCTGTAACAGTGTATATAAAGTGTAGTCACTTGTACAAATACTCCTTCCATTCAGAATGATGCTGATTTATTTAGTGTGTGTTCGTGTTCCTATGCAGTTGTATAGGGCCTCACCTGAGGAACGATCCTACACTGTGGCTGGCTTGAACAGTTACCAGGACTACAGCTTCACTGTTGCTGTATGTAATGCACAAGGTTGTGCAGTCAGCCTTCCTGCTTCAGGACGCACATTGCCTTCAGGTTAGTGAATACTGTTTCCCATCAGTCCTTACTAGCCAGCTCAGAGATTAACAAAAAATGTAAACATGGAATTTCACAAAGATCGTTCACACAGTTTCACAGGATGTAAAGTCCCTGATCTCTGAAATTTGACCCAAATTACAGGTATGTGCCATTTAATGTCCACATTACATTCTCTGAAACAGGATGTTCACCAGACATTACCACAGTCACGTAGTAGGTTAGTTACTTTGCAATATTAGTTAAAACACAATATGAACACATGTAGTACAGTACTGTGCAATACAGTAATTCTTATCTCTTTTGTCTTTTATAAAACTTGAAACAATTGCCGAAAATGAAATCGTTACCATGTTGTTTGCTTGGTCTTCCCCTTCCCACTGCTCTCAGAACATTTTAATTCCTTTATGGAATGGATTCAGCAATGTACTGGGAGCATTCCTTAGAGGTTCTGGTCAATGTCAGTATGATTGGATGATATAAATGCTGCAGATTTGTAAACTGCCCATTCCTGGTGTGAGCTTGTGGTTCTAAAACATCTTAAAAGTGGACTTTGAGCCAATCAGGAAAACTTCCTTGTACACACTGTATTGTACTGAATTCATAAAAGTAGAAGGACTCTGAAAGTTGTCAGTTTGAAAGAAATGAAGATTTACCCCATATAAGAGATTCAACGAAATATCGGAATATTAACTGTCGTTACCAACTATCTAATATCCATCCACATGGTTCTGTTCCACCCACCCACATATAACTACACTTGGTAAACTTTGCATGCCAAATTTTATAATTCACTTCTTCAGATGCGTTTTAAAATGTATGCATTAAAACTGGCAGACATACAGTACTGTGCAAAGGCCACCATTAGTTTAGATATACCATAGTATTTGCATTATATAATGGCCATATATAATTATTTCTCAGTCTCTTTATTAGAATACAACCAGAAAATACAGGAAATGTGTATGCAGTATTAAAAAAATATAGCTTATGTAGGCTACAGTGGCAAGTATTTAGTGTGACCTCCCTTTACACTCAATAGCAGCATCTGGCAGCTTCATCTCAGGATGCCATGTTGTCCCTTCTACAGTCTGAAGAAGCTTGAGGAATGGTCTTTTTAGGGTAGCAGGGTAGCAGTCGAGAAACCACTCTTTTGAGGAGGTCACACCCCTGCAGAAACCATATTGTTCTGAAAATAGTTTTTTTTTTATTATTGTGTACCAATTTCTTGAACAGGGTGAAAGAATATGCCAAAGCTCACAAGAACTCGTCAGTGGAAAAGAGTATTATGTAGTGACAAATCCAAGTTTTACATTTTTTGATGCAGTCACTGAAAATTTTCTATATTTCTGCATAAATTTGACCTAAAACATCATCAGATTTTCACACAAGTCCTAAAAGTAGATAAAGAGAACCCAGTTAAACAAATGAGGGATTAAACTCTGGGATGTTGGTGGGTTTATTCAGAAGTATGTCTTGAAGAAAAAAAGAGAGGTCAGCTGAGAATGACCAGACTGGTTCAAGCTGAAAGGCTGCTGGTAGCCACAGTACAATTGCTGTGAGCAGAAAAGCATCTCAGAATGCGCAGCACTTCAAACCCTGAGGCAAGTGGCTACAACAGCAGAAGACCATGTTGGGTTCCATTTTTGTCAGCCAAGAACAGAAAGGTGAGGCTGCAGTGGGCACAGGCTCACCAAAACTGGGCAGTTGAGGATTGGAAAAATGTAGCCTGGTCTGATGAGTCTTGATTTCTGCACAGATGGTAGGGTCAGAATTAGGTGCCAACAGCATGAATCCAGTCTGCCTTGTGTCAACAGTTCAGCCTGGTGGAGTGGTGTAATGGTTTGTTTTCTTGGCACACTTTGGGTCTGTCATCGCCTGAATGCCAAAGCCTATTTGAGTGTTGCTTTGTGATGAGGTGCATCCCTACATAACCACAATAGACCCATATAAGTGCTACTTCCAACATGGTAATGTACAAAACAAAAGTTGTCTCAATCTGGTTTCGTGAACGTGACAGGGCTGAGTACAGTGTTCTTCAGTGGTCTCCTCGGTCACCAGATCTGAATTCAGTAGAACACCTTTGATATGTGGTAGAATGGGAGATTCACAGAATCTGAAAAGTCTGCAGGAATTGTGTGATGCAGGCATGTCAGAATGGAGCAGAATCTCAAAGGAATGTTTCCAACAGCTTGTGGAGTCCACGCCACAAATAACTGAGGCTTTTTTGAGAGCAAAGGGAGGTCCTACCCTGTATTAGTATAGTGGTATTAATAAAGTACTGATGGGTGTATAAAAAGTTTAAAATATTTTATAATGAATTATCATCACAAGTTGAATACCTACACCCAGGAGAGCTTCTTTTTACACACACTTAGTGAAACATTTGAGGTTCAAAGTCAACCGAAGTTTTTCTCAGCACACCCAATTTGAAACTGTGAACAGCCACATTTGTGTACATTTTTTTTACATTTACATTTACAGAATTTAGCAGACACCCTTATCCAGAGCGACTTACAATTGATACAGTCTTACAATCCAAGCAATTGTGGGTTAAGGGCCTTGCTCAAGGACCCAACAGTGACAGCTAGGCAGAGGTGGGGTTTGAACCCTGGACCTTCTGGTCCATAGTCCAGCACTTTAACCACTAGGCTACCACAGTCCCTTTTTCTTTTGGTTCCGTTTCCCATCTTTCTCATTGCATCATTTGTCCACTGTTAATCTACCAAGTAAAATCAAAACTGACCACAAAACCTATATACTTAACTTCATATATGCACCACCAGTAACTAGTGGTGTTGTAACCAAGGTATGCAGAAGAGCATCTCTGAATGCACAGCAGCAAATGGGCTACAGCAGCTAGGTGCCACTCCTGTCAACTAAGAACAGGCAAGAACCAGGTAGAAAAGATGCCTAGTCTGATGAGTCTTGATTTCTGCTGTGGTGTTCAGATGGTACCTTCAGAATTTGGCGGTTCTGGCTGGTGGTGTAATGGTGTGGGGGATATATTCTTGACGCACTTTGGGCCCCTTAATACCAACTGAGCAAATGCCACGGCCTTCCTGAGTATTGTTGCTGACCATGTTCATTCCTTTATGAAAAAGGGTCGAATCATCTCAAACTGCTTCTTGAACATGACACTGATTTCACTGTACTCAAATGACCTCAACACACACCAGACCTTAATCCAGTACAGAATCTTTGGGATGTGGTGGAATGCAAGAGTCACATCATGGATGTGCAGCCGACAAATCTCCAGTAACTGCGTGATGCTATCTTGTCAATATGGACCATAATCTATGAGGAAAAATCTGTACCATAAAGAATTAAGGCAGTTCTGAAGGCAAAAGAGGGTCCAACCTGGTACTAGTAAGTTGTACCTAATGAAGTGGCCAGTAAGTGTGTATGGCCACGTTTTTCTAATTAGTAGACCAACACACTGTGAGGCATCCAAAACTTTTGTGTACTATTTAAAATGATATAGTTATATTTACAATGATATATTGAGAGGGACAACTGTTTTTTCCCCCCAGCAAGGGGGGTTCAGGACCCACCAGTACCCTGTAATTTTGCCTATGGACCTATGGGTGACTGAGCACTCAACATCTAGTAGAAACTGGGTCATATGGTTTTGTCTTTGGTCGAAATGTGTGATACTTGCTAATTTTCATTTTAATATTAATGAAGTGACTTTAATGGAAAGCATCCATCATCTCACACAGCAGATTGTTTAAAGGCCAGTCCTTACCTGCTGAAGGAAGCCTTATAGTAAAACTGGAGCAAATAGAGCTCAGTGTGCACTCCAATGAAACTGGACAGATTTTATCACAAAGAAATATGAATAAAATCTGTTTTTGGTTCACTTTCAGGGTATATTTATTACTTTTATTGTATGAAATGGTAAAATTGGAAATAGGAGAGTAGTTTGGGAAGAATCAGCCCTTGTTTTAAATCAGACTAAAGGTTTTGTGTGTGTGTGTGTGTGTGTGTGTGTGTGTGTGTGTGTGTGTGTGTGTGTGTGTGTGTGTGTGTGTGTGTGTTGGTTGTATGCTTCCCAAGGTTAAATCCTAAGGTAAATCAAATAAAAACAAAATATTACAACTTTACAAAATGCAAAATAATGGAATAAGTGTAATGAAATCAAGATCATAACAGACATGTATTAACTTCCATTTTATGTTTTTCTGTTATTAGTCGATGTAGCCTACTTAAATGAATCACCTAAATGATAAATCAACTCTTACTGTTTCACAATCAGCAAGATTGTATCAAATTAATGACAACTAAAACATTTCTACAATGTGCATTGTATATGTATGTCTCCTTTAAAACTCCTTACAGTCTGAAACTTACATCATTTCATTTTTACATTTTCAATGGGTTCCTAACATCAGGAACACTGGACACAAGCCACACAAAATGTGCTTCATATACAGTGGTGCTTGAAAGTTTGTGAACCCTTTAGAATTTTCCATATTTCTGCATAAATATGACCTAAAACATCATCAGATTTTCCCACAAGTCCTAAAAGTAGATAAAAGAGAACCAGTTAACACAAATGAGACAAAAATTTATATTTGGTCATTTATTTATTGACATATTGGTGAGTAGCAAAAGTATGTGACCCTTTGCTTTCAGTATCTGGTGTGACCCCCCTGTGCAGCAATAACTGCAACATTTCCTGCACACCGGCTTGGAGAAATTTTAGCCCATTCCTCCGTACAGAACAGCTTCAGCTCTGGGATGTTGGTGGGTTTCCTCACATTAACTGCTCACTTCAGGTCCTTCCACAACATTTTGATTGGATTAAGGTCAGGACTTTGACTTGGCCATTCCAAAACATTAACTTTATTCTTCTTTAACCATTCTTTGGTAGAAGGACTTGTGTGCTTAGGGTCGTTGTCTTGCTGCATGAGCAACCTCTTGAGATTCAGTTCATGGACAGATGTCCTGACATTTTCCTTTAGAATTCTCTGATATAATTCAGAATTCATTGTTCCATCAATGATGGCAAGCCATCCTGGCAAACCGTGATACTACCACCACCATGTTTCACAGATGGGATAAGGTTCTTATGCTGGAATGCAGTGTTTTCCTTTCTCCAAACATAACGCTTCTCTTTTAAACCAAAAAAGTTCTATTTTGGTCTCATCCATCCAAAAAACATTCTTCCTATAGCCTGCTGGCTTGTCCACGTGATCGTTAAAAAACTGTAGATGAGCAGCAATGTTCTTTTTGGAGAGCCGTGGCTTTCTCTTTGTAAACCCTTGCCATGCACACCATTGTTGTTCAGTGTTCTTCTGATGGTGGACTCATGAACAATGGTCTTGAATTTCGTCCATTTATACACAATCTGTCTGGTGAAGTGAATCTTTAGTTTGGTGTTGAAGCTTTTCCAGCCTGATGAGCATCAACAACTCTTTTTCTGAGATCCTCAGAAATCTCCTTTGTTCGTGCCATGATACACTTCCACAAACATGTGTTGTGAAGAGTGGACTTTGATAGATCCCTGTTCTTTAAATAAAACAGGGTGCCCACTCACACCTGTTTGTCATCCCATTGATTGAAAACACCTGACTCTAATTTCACCTTCAAATTAACTGCTAATCCTAGAGGTTCACATACTTTTGCCACTCACTAATATGTAATATTAGATAATTTTTCTCAATAAATAAATGACCAAGTATAATATTTTTGTCTCATTTGTGTAACTGGGTTCTCTTTATCTACTTTTAGGACTTGTGTGAAAATCTGATGATGTTTTAGGTCATATTCATGCAGAAATATAGAAAATTCTACAGGGTTCACAAACTTTCAAGCACCACTGTAAGTGAGCCTTGTTTTTGTCTTTGTTCAGTGCCGGCTGTGCCGCACTTACATTACGTACAGACTAAAGCACTAAGGGCTGAGTTGCAGTTCTTTATTCCTCTCTTTCCGTCCTTATTAACCATCTACATCTCACCACATATGATGACTTAATGACTCCCTCAAGCCTCTCGCCGGAGTTCGACACTTGCCACGTTCACTCTCCCATTTGCAGCTGAATTCATCGCTTGGCAGTAAAAACAATTTACTGTTAATTACAAGGAGAAAAATGTGCTGGCGAGCTCCCCGTGCTCACCATGAATCACGTACCACTCATGGAGATTTATAAGGAATATGTAAGTAGGACGAATTAGCGGGGTTTAATAACAGAGGCACAAATCATGCAGCCTTCAAGGGTCCTTAATTGATACAGTGGGAAGTGATGGACATGAATCCGTCGGGCTCATGGCGCCACCTTAAGATGTGGTCAGCTTAGTAAGCTGCTGCTTCTCGTCTCTGCTCCGCCATGTTTTTCACTGCTTTTCATTAGATGTTAGCGTTATTCAGTTTTGCTATTTAATATTAGAACTTTTTAAATATTTGCCTTAAATGTAATTTCACTTTAGACTTTTCTATATTTACATTGTGTTTTTGTATTTTTAATAGTAGTACCAAGCTTTATTTTCTGGATCAGTGTTGCCTCTGATCTTTAAAGATAAGCAAATGAATTCACAGCACAAAATGTGTAACAGCAGAGGCAACAGGCTAAAACATGTTTAAAGTGTCACCATAATACCATTATAAATAGGGTGTAATTTAAAAACGTATGTAAATAAAACTATAAAAATGAACATTTATATGAAAGTATGTGAAGTGAAAGGAAAGATTTATAACAGGAGTAGTGAGACCCGCCTTGTTGTATGGCTTAGAGACAGTGGCACTGACAAAGAGACAGGAAGCAGAGTTGGAGGTGGCAGAACTTAAGATGTTGTGGTTCTCTTTAGGAGTGTCTAGGGTGGACAGGATTAGGAATGAGATCATCAGAGGGACAGCACAGGTTGGAAAATTGGGAGACAAAATTCGAGAGGGAAGTTTGAGATGGTTTGGACATGTGCAGAGGAGGGATAGTGGATATATTGGTAGGAGGATGTTGGCGATGGAGCTGCCAGGCAAGAGACGGAGAGGAAGACCAAAGAGGAGTTATTTGGTTGTGGTAAATGAAGATATGCAGGGAGTTGGGGTGAGAGTAGAGGACGTGGAGGACAGGGTGAGGTGGAAACGTTTTAACTCGCTGTGGTGATCCCTGATAAAGGGAGAAGCCGAAAAAGAAGAAGAAGAAGAAGATGTGAGACAATACAATATATGTAATATAATAAGTAGGCTGCATTTCATGTATTTTTGTCCACATTGAGCAGGCAGAAAATTGTAGTTTTAATTTAATTGTTAAGGTTTTTTGTCTGTTTTTACCTTGGGGGCTCACCAGTGACTGTGGTGATATTTTGAAATCAGATGTTTAACACTTTTGTTTATATGAGCAGTGAAGTAGCTGCTTAATGGTTTCCACGTTAAGCTTTGGCAAATTTGTTGTTTGACCCACTTGCATTTTTCACTCTTGTCCCAAACCTACTCAGCAGCTCTGCCAGAGACTGTGATGTTGATGATTGTAATTTATGAGATCCTTACTTTGTTTTTATGACTGTCTGTATACACAGTGCCCATCGTTATTATATGGATGCACCATTAGAGTGAATTACCATCTGTTCAAACGGAGCAGTCAGCAGCTGCTTTCTTTGGACGGAATGGCATCAAATTTCTTTCGATGTGGAACAAGCAGACTGTAACTGACAGAACGGTTATGTTGTGGCTGCATTTTGTTGTGTCTGGGACTTGAGCTCAAGAGACTGTGGTTCATGCTCATGATAAATATATCACTGAACATTAACCATCATGTAGTGTTTGTGTCCTGGTGAGTTCTTAAGATCAAGTGCCATTTTCGATTCATCTTAGGCTTTGACAATTAAGTCATTTTAATAGAGCGATTCATTTCTTTGATTTGTGATTAGGGGACTGTCGAGGTGTAGCGGTTAAGGTAGTGGACTATGGAGCAAAAGTCAAGGCTTAAGCCCAAGTATTGCAAAAATGCCACTGTGGAGTTCATGAGCAAGGCACTTGATCTACACTTGCTTTGTTTGCACCTTGTTAGATTCTGTCAACCATAACTAGTTCTGGATAAGAGCGTTTGTTAAATGACTAAATTTTAGGGATTCTTCACCTTATAGCCCTGCTTTTCCTGGTTATAATCCAGCACCTATCCCACACAAGGAACAGCTATGGCGTAAGCATGACCTAGATGGGACGGTGTCACAGTACCGGGGATTGATATCTTGACTGGCCTCCCCTCCCTTTGATGCAGCCACTTGTGTGTGCAATTGACACCTGACCTGGCTGGAAGACACGACTGAGACACAACCTCATTGTCCGGTGGTATCTGGCAACAAGGTGGTAGCAGGAGATCATTTTAAGTCTTGTGATTGAACTTTGTCCAGCTCATCTCACAGATGCTCGATTGAGGTCTGGGGAATTGGGAGGCCAAGACAATGCCTTTAACTGTTCCTGAACAGTTTTTTTCAGCATCACACTGTTCGTGATATTAGGCAGACCTGTTGGTCTGACAGAAGTAACAGTCCACCATGTGATCATTCTGTTCTCACCATATCATTGGAACTGTAAATGACATGCATCTGAGCAAACCTCTCAGGGTTTGTTTTGGTCACCCATTGTACATACAAATTAGTGCTCTCAGGCTTTCTTAAGAAAGGCAGTCATGGTGAGCCTTAAGCGTACACTCACCAGTTATATAGCATAATGTATCGCAGCTGTTGTGACACTGAAAAGACATTTCTGCAGTGTTAATCTAACTAATTTTAAGTGAGTAAATCATATTTTTTAGTATACTCACTGTGTATTGCATGTGAGTATACATCATCTGTAAATGTGAGCAGTGTTTATAGCTTGTCTGCCAGCATCTAACCTGACTGAGTATGCCCAGGCATGCCTAAAGACAACATTTGAATAACAATTACACTGAGCGCTTGCCCTGGCATGACTGGACTGACCAAACCGTTGCTTTGTGGGCAGTATACTAGTAGACATAACATTTCATCAGAAATCACACAAATAGGTTAGATGTACAACGGTACGTGAAAGGAAAACTTGAAGGCGATTTTTTTTCATCAGCACCCCCAAATCCATAAACTACACCCAAAAGTGTTTAGGAAGCAAATTATTAATTGTTTAAAAAATTAATTAATAACATTCTAAAGACTACCTAACTACCTCTAAAGGTGAAATCATAAAATTTACATTTACATTTACAGCATTTAGCAGACTCCCTTATCCAGAGCGACTTACAACTGATACAATCTTACAATCCAAGCAATTGTGGGTTAAGGGGCTTGCTCAAGGACCCAACAGTGGCAGCTTGGCAGAGGTGGGATTTGAACTCTGGATCTTCTGGTCCAGAGTCCAGTACCTTAACCGCTAGGCTACCAAAGTCCAACGCTAGGCTAGGCTTTAGTCGCAGAGAATTGGGAATGTAGCTTTACCGTTTGAACCTGATAAGACTGATTGGTCATGACTTACCAGATTGTTATAGTGGTGCTTGAACATTTTCTATATTTCTGCACCACTGTAGCTAATTAGTTGTGTTTGACCAGTAAATTAAACTAGTAAACTATGAATGAGAAAGATTAAATAGAGGAACTGGTTGCCTTTCTCGCTGTGCCGCTGGCTAGGCAACAGATTTCTCGTAACCCTGACCAGGATTAAACAGTCAAGAAAAGGAATCAACAGGAACTGGTTAAGCAATTGCTGCTATATGTCTGAGCTGTGTTTCACTTACTTTATATGCTTGAGCCAACATGTTAGATAAAAGTTCTTAATATGCAGAATCATTCATGTTTTAACATGTTAACTGTGTTTGGCTATCAAACTAAGAGATTGTTTAATCATCAGTAATTCCTGGTACTTATGCATGGCATTCATTAAACTGAAAGGAACTGTGAACCAAGATCATGAAGTTTGGTGGACCTCAACTGCCAGGACACATCCCTGGTCACTGCTAAAAAGCATAATAATTCATTTTTGAATGCACTGATGAGGACATGGATTGCATGAGCCCATAGAATTTTAAAATGGAGCTCCGCTGATGTTATTGATCTTTTGGAAAAGCGAACAGCTAATCAGGGGTTGATGCTAATGTTTTATGTATATTGCAGCCATAAAGGCAAGCGGTACACGTGTATTCCCGCTTGTACACATCGCATTGACTTGAACTGTGCCATGCATATTTCTCCCCATCTAGGAGGTTGGGACAATTACACATAAATCAATACTTCTCCAGTTACACAAAAGCTGCAAGTAAGAATTATAGTGTATGTAGAAAAGCTGAGTGAATTTGTTGAGGCTTTAAATGACCCTTGTTAGACTGTGAACTGCTGCCAAAGCATAGAGTGGGTTAATTTGGGGAAAAAAAAAACCATGCAAGTGCTTGATTGTATGGAATTGACTAGAGCGGGTTTTTATGGTCGGTTCAGTGAATTTAGACTAATAAGTAATATAATAATACAAATAATACAGAGTATTGATGGATTTAAGGTTTCTTGGATAATTTATTTTATAAATTACACTGGCCAACGAAGATTTTGCTTCCTGAACAAATATACGGTTCTGTAGCTGTAACCTATTTTTGTAATTTTGCATTGTATTTCTAGTCTACTATTACATTGCCCACAATGCAAGCTGTTTTGTTCAGTCCAAGCATGGGCAAGGACTCATTGTATATGTTATGTAAATGTTTTCTTAGGTAAACTATTTAGATTTTAAATGAGTCAGTTAATTCCACCAACAATTGGTGAACATTGGCAGCTAAGCTTGTGGGATTGCTCGTTAAATCAAAATGGTCCTTGTCCTTTGCACTTAGCATATGTACTGTTTTAAACCTGCTTATTCTGCTCTGGAACATTTCACTGGGCACATCCAGAGGTACACCCTGAGCAGGGTTTCAGTCCATAATAGAGTTCATTAACCACACCACACAACCTTGACATTCATACCTCATATTGGAACCCAGGCCTTCAACAACTGCTGTTTCCAGGATTTGGCTCTGACCACCGAACCACTGGAGCTGCCTGCTGTAGTAAATGTGATGATTTAATTGGTGTGAAAAGACCAGGTCAATTGATGATGGATAGTGTCAGATCTTCCATAGCTCTTTATCCGCCTCACTTCGTCTTTACCACCTGTACATTTTAGGGCAAAAGAGATGGATGTCTATCAAGGCTTCATACAAATCCTATTAAAGCAGTGAGTAGGTTTTCAAATGATATCAGGGTTTCAATAGCATAGACTCAAGTGCTATTGATTAAGCATAAATTATGACACGCACTGAGCTTTGAAGACAACACGGTTCGTATGGCAGGTGCTTCTCACAGGAAGAGCCCAATAAATGTGTATTCATTGAAAGAATAACGCATCCAGATAGAAATATTGGATTGGTTCAAAACTCGCCATGCAGTTACGTCTCAGGCAGACGTAAGTGATTCCAGGTCAGATTTTGGATCTGTTTATGTAGTGCTTTTCACAATGGAGCATTGTCTCAAAGCAACTTCACAATTTTAGATTATCACCCAATGTCTACGTCCAATCACAAATTGAGCAAGCCTAAGGCGACAGTGGCAAGGAAAAACTCCCAGAGTGTTATGAGGAAGAAACCTTGGGAGGACCAAGACTCAAAAAGAGACCCAACCTCCTTGGGTGGCGTAGAAGAATGAAATGAATTTATCTAAACTAATAAGTCATGGAGTCATAGTTCAAATAAAATGTAAAATATGCACATCGGCAGTAAGTAGTCTGATACACAGAGTCACTCCAGGATCTTGAGTCTATGCAGGAAAGTCCTTGGTGGCACTTCGTCCCCAGATAACCGGAGGAGGGAGAGAGTTACTGCCCTCTGGTGTGGCCCGGGTATGGTGCGACTGGAGCTGATGACGGAAGCAGCTTGAGTCAAGCTGAAGCTGATGAACATCATGTGTGGGACTGGAACTGGTACTGGAATACAGCTTGGAGAGACAACAGGAAATGTGGTCCGATTAAACACTGTGTGGTCCGATTAGACACTTGGTCTTGCCACAAGAAGGCATAAAGTGCTCCTCTGCTGCCCTCTCAAAGACTACTTTTGGGTAGTGTACCTCTTGGTGAGAGATTGTTGACTGGTAGACATGCCTCTGTGATGCACTCAAAGAAATTTTTCGCAGTTGACAGACTTTAAGAGGGTGCATCATTGGACTGAAAGAAGCAGGATGGTCATTTCAATGAATTGCCTGCTATCTAGGTCATTCTTACCTAGCTGTTAGGAGGGAGCATGACAAGCATGAGCAGAGTTTCATTGTCCACCATCCAGACAAAGGTGGCAGGTTCACTACACACCCCTGTCTCTGCCCAGACCATTTGTGCTTAGCAGAAGGAAATTTGTCATGACACACATTACATGTTCTGTCATTGACAGCCAGCCACCATCACCTTAGTTTACAGTTGTGAATGAGAAATCTGAACTGCTATGGACTGGAACCCTAGCATCTTTAGCAACGAATCCAGGTTCTGTTTGGGATCCAATGACAGTTGGGTTAGATTATGGAGGTCATGATGAGCGTGTGAATCATGTTTTTGCTGTGGAGCGACACAACGGACCCAACTGCAGGTGTCATGATCCTAATAGTGATACGAGGGATACTAACAGCTCAGGACATCATGCATCCAAATGTTACCTCTCATGGCAGGGCTTCCAACTGGCATTTTTCAGCAGGGTAATGCTCACCCACATACAGCAAGAGCTTCCCAGGAATGTCTCGGCCAGATTGCAACAATTCCTTGACCTGCCCAATCGATTTTCAAGCACCACTGTCTGTTTTGAAGTTTTACATGCAGCTCTGATTTTATGTCTTTCTGTTCTGTAGCTCCAGCAGGTGTGAAGGTCCCCAAGCTGGAGCCATGGAACGAGACCGCAATGGCGATCTTATGGGAACCTCCGGCTGAGCTCAATGGTCCTCCACCAGTTTACCATGTTGAGAGAACAGACGTGTCTTTCTCAGGTGATGAGGAACGAGTTATCAGAGGCAGGCGCTTTACTGGGGCCAGCTACTTCTACTTTCCAAGCTCTACTTTGCCTGTTAACAGTGATTTCACAGGTATGTGTCCTTTTCTGAAGTCAGCATTCAGAAAGTGAATTCGGAGCTCTCAGAGCAAGATGTTTTCTGATGTATTCTGATGGCACATGAATGAAGGAATTGTCTTATATGCATGTTAAACATGGCTTCATTTGAACACACCAAGAGCCTAACCATTGCATTACGACAGGTTCATTGAGCTTTAGAATGTCAACTGCCTTGTTAATGAAACTCAGCAAACCTTACAGCCAATCCAAGTCCTTTCTATGGCCCAGCCAGCAGTTCTTACCTGTGCTTGGGAGCGTACACACACACGGGCACACATGCAAAGGAAAGTACTCTTCATTCTGCTCTCACTCTCTGTAGCAGCCTAATAAATTAATAACTTCTACAATTAGACAAAGGGCAATTATAGTTTTGTTTACAAGCATAATTGGAGAATTGAGTTCCGATTGAAAATAGCTTCATCTACTAATGCAAAGAAATAAAAACACCCTTGAGCCTGCCTTTGTTTATATCACTAATGTATGTTTAATATGTTAGAGCTACAGTAGGTTCGAATATTCTAATTGGAATTGGCAGCAAATTGCAGATGACCTCATTCCTATTGTTGTTGCATCTAGGTGGCTAACAGAATGTCTTATCTGATAAATTCTACAGTTAATGGAGTCTGAAGAAGCAACGCACCAAGATCGGGCTATTGCAAGA
This sequence comes from Ancistrus triradiatus, assembly GCA_025084515.1. NCBI lineage: Eukaryota > Metazoa > Chordata > Actinopteri > Siluriformes > Loricariidae > Ancistrus > Ancistrus triradiatus. The sequence continues at coordinate 23,349 of JAJAGP010005504.1, forward strand.
ATTCCCTCTCATTTTTATTGCAGCCCCAAAAGTTGGGACAGTGTGGAAAATACACACTTAAATAATAAATAAGCTGCAGTGTTTCTTATATCTACTCTGACGTATTTTTCATTAGAGACAATATGAACCCATGATACTTCATGTTTTGTTTGGTCAACTTCATTTCATTTGTAAGTAAACAAAAGGTCAGGACTACAGGCAGGCCAGTCCAGTACCCATACCCTCTTATAATGTGTGCAGCATATGGTTTTGCATTGTCTTGTTGATAAATGCATGGACGTCCCTGGAAAAGATCATCCAGAAGGCACCTTGTATTGCTCTTATATTGTACTTTTCTGCATTAATGCTGCCATCACAGAAGTGTAAATGACCTTTGCCAAGGACACTAACCCAACCCCATACCATGACAGAACCTGGTTTTTGGACTTGTTGCTGATACCTGTCTTTTGGTCCATTTTTTTTTTCAAACCAGATTTGGAATACTGATTGGTCTGACCACAATACACACTTCCACTCTGTGATGGTCCATCCCAGATGCTCTCTTGGCCTTTATGCAGTGAAAATCTACCAGGTTCCTGGAATCATTTAATGACATCATGCACAGTAAAGGGAGAAATATGTAAATCCCTTCCAATCTTTAGTTGGGGAACATTGTTTTTAAACATTTCAACAATGTTCTCACGTGTTTGTTGATAAACTGGTGATCTTCTTGCCATCTTTGCTCATCAAAGACTCTTTTTTATGGGTACTGTTTTGTATCAAATAATTACCACAAATCACATGTCTTTGTCTTCCCATTACTGCTCTAAAGTGCCTCCATTCTAACTTTTGCAGGAAGGATGTTCATTAAACAAAATTAAATGAAATTATATTGACGAGACAAAAAAACATGAAATACTTGGTTTCATTACTCTTGTCTGCCAATGAAAATAAAAGCCAAGTTACAATGTAAGGAAAACATTCTCTGCAAAAGCTCTCTCCTAGAATCTTAAATGGCTGGAGTATTTGTTTCAGTTCATAATTGGGAGTTTTGTAGGTCAGATGTCGGTGATGAAGTCTGGCTTGCAATGGATGTTCCAGATAATCCAACGATGTTGTGGGGGTTTGTGCATGGCCAGTCAAGGTTTTCAACAGGCAAAAACTCATCAATTATTCTTTAAGAACAACAATTTCCCATTGCTGAAAACAGCCTGGAAAAAGTTGGAAGGGCGCCACGGTCCTTAGAACGTCATTGTATGCTGCCCGAACTAAGAACAGCCTGAGACCATTGTCTACTCCTCCAAATTTAATAGTTTTCTCCAAGTCTTCGAGACAAAAACTATCATTTCCTGTCAATGCCAAACACTAAATTCCTATGTTAGAATTGCAATTTTACTGATTCAATGAATTCTTTTACTCCAGAGGATCGGTGGCAGGCTGGCTCTCAAATAAAAACCTGAGATCAAGTTAAATTTCAACTAACAGTGAGTCGAGTTAACTTTTATGATCTGCAACATTTTTAGACTAGTTAGACTAGAGGCAAGAAAATGGGGAGGGGCGGAAAGGAGGTAAGAGAGGTACAGGAAGGATTGGAGTGGGTGGGGAAGAGGGGTCAGGCGTGCTGTGTGACAAAAGGGTCGCAGCAAAAGTGAAAGGAAAGGATTTATAAGAGAGTAGTGAGACCAGCCTTGTGTCTGGGTTGAGGACAGTGGCACTGACAAGAGACAGGAAAGCAGAGCTGGAGGGGTGGCAGAAACTCTAGGGTGGACGGATTAGGAATGAGATAATCATCAGAGGGGAACAGCACAGGTTGGAAAATTGGGAGACAAAAATGCGAGAGGAAGGAAGGACTGAGATTGGTTTGACATGTGCAGAGGAGGGATAGTGATATATTGGTAGGAGGATGTTGGCGATGGAGCTGCCAGGCAAGAGACGGGAGGAGGAAGACCAAAGAGAAAAGTTATTGGGTTGTGGTGATGAGAATGCAGGAGTTGGGGTTGAGAGTAGAGGACGTGGGGACAGGGTGAGGTGGAAACGTTTACCGCGTGGTGACCCCTGATAAAGGGAGAAGCCGAAAGAAGAAGAAGAAGAAGAAGAAGAATAGAGGCAGCTCCTGACCTAGTTCACACAGTGACATGGTAACAGTGAAAGTTACATGGTTCTTCAATATGACCCATTCTCTTTCCAGTGGTTGTCTGTAGAGAAGGCTGTCTGTTTGAAGTCGTTTTATCCACCAATTAAAAATTGACTGTGCCAGGTATACAGTGATATTCTTCTCTGTACATGGCAAGTCATTGTGTTGAATAAAATTATAATGGTGTATTTCAGACCACACTGTCCCCAAAGTGCCTTGACTCACTTGGGTAGTGCTTGTAAAAGGCACTCTTCTTTTTCTTTCGTTTTGGTAAATGAACATGCTGTATAAGGAGACGTTGCTCTGTATAACAGCCTTAACTTGTGCTTATTGGTTTTTCTCCTAGACATTGTGTCAAACATAGTATATTGATATTAACAAGAAAACAGGAGACACTAAATTGCTTTCCGACGAAGCAAACATAGACACAGATGACCCTTTCTGACCTTGCAGCTTCTAGAAATGAATGGGCATTTCCTTGCTCTCTTCACCCCAACTCTATTAACATTAGCACGGCAGTTTCCAGTTTTTTGTTGAGTAATGACAAACTGATAAATCTTTATAAATCAAGCCCGGAGTTGAGTTCAGCTGACTCTAATTGATCAATGGCTGCAGTCAAAGTAGAGAGTTCGTCCTTGCGCCTGCTGGCTTTATAAATGGCCACCAACTAATGAGAGAGCCCAAAGAACACCAACAACAGGGACCCCCCCCCCCCCAGCATTTCTACTTCTTTATAATCAGATGATGTTTTGTGTTATTCACCAACACTTCAGGATAAGGCCAATCCACTCTGTAATGCTGAAGCCTTTCAGCATTGGTCACGGGGCAGATCTATGGAGTGTCGGGGTGGAGAAAACATAAAGATTTTCTTGTTCAAAACAAGCCGGTCCTATCGAACTTGCCGGCGACTGAATAAATGTGAGCAGGAGCTCAATGGCTGAAATGAGGCATAATGAAATAAACAACCAACATGCTCAGGGACAAAATACTTTGTATAATATTGAAATCTAGCCAAATTGACGCATTAAGCAAAAATCAATGGTTATCTAATTTCGAGCCTTAAATGATTTTGTCAGTGCACAGCTCCCAACAAATCACAAGGATGGAGCAGGGAACAAGATAAAAAAAATGCAATATCTTTGCAGAGGATTGATCTGCATTTTAATTCTCATTGATGGTGGGCAGTGTCTCCAAGCATGGATGCAAACTAGAAACTGTAGCTTATGCATAATAATGCAGGCTTCATATTTGTCAAGTTTGTTTCATTTTACTTGTTATGAAGTGTGTAAACTGCTTTGGGTGTCACTTTATCACACCTTATATTCGCAGTATATAAATAAAAACATATACTGACTACTGGCCTTACTGGCTGCATAGTTTTTAACTTAACACGGGAGGAAAACATCAATAACTGGGCTGTAACTGGCACAAACAATCTCTTGCATACTGTTATATAATGAGATTAATTGTTTTCAGTGGCCCTCTGTGCGTTTAAAAGTTAATAAAACTTGCACAGACATTATTACGTTTTCCCCCATTTAAGATAATCATTAAGCAAGCGCTGTGGTCTTTATTCCATAAATTTGTATATTTAATGGGGTGCTGCAGAATCTATGACAGTTAATTAGCATTTGCTTTTAAAAAATCATTAATTACTCAACACTGATTAATGCCACATAATGCTACATGACTGAAGGTTTAGGTTATGTATTAAGCAGTATTAAATCAAATGGCTGTGTTTGTTTCTAACTTATACTCGATATTATGGAGGGTGGGGGGGGAGTTGGGGGTGTCAGGAAAGGTGTTTGGGGGATATTTTAGCAGCTATGATCATATCATCTGTAAGACTAATGTAGTACGTATCATGTACGGGATTAACTTAAACAGTAACTACAATGGCGTTTTAAAAAATGATTCAGTAAACATTGGGGATTTAAGGCTGATGTTTACTAAACAATAAGGACTGGTGGCGTAGTGGTTAAGGTACTGAATATGGCAAAGGTCAGGGTTCAAATCCACCTATGCAAGCTGCCACTGTTGGGTCCTTGAGCAAGACCCTAAACCCACAATTGCTTGGATTGTAAGACTGTATTCAGTGTAGTCGCTCTGGATAAGGGCGTCTGCTAAATGCTGTAATGTGGACCAAAAAAAAAAATCCATATTAAATTCTGCACAGTCAAGCTTGCCGCTGTTGAGCTTTTTTGAACAATTATAAAAACTGATATCAGTTTATAAAAATTGCTCTCTGGATAAGAACACTGCAAATATGTCCAAGTGTGTAAAATAAAATCTTCACTCCATTATTTCAGTATATTTTATATTATTATTCATCCAATACTTTCTCATTATAATTATTGAAAGGTGTTAGTGTTTTGGAATTATTAATACAATGAAAAATGTCTGCCCTTTTATAATCACAAACTTTGCACACGTTATACACCTCATGGACTAGGGGTGCCTGTAAGGTTTTAATCAGGCATTTTCAGATATTTGTATTTGATTGTAGAAATTGGTACAGTGGATAACCTTTCATAATGACACTGAATATGTTAATGGAGGGATCCAAATCTGGAACAAATGAATCCATGGACACAGTGCTTGATTTTAAACCAGGACTTGCAGTTCAATGGCTAAGAGAAAGTTCACTTGGCCCACATTAGGGTCAAAATCAAAGTAAGATTTATTTTTATAGCACTTTTTACAATGGAGCATTGTCTGTTTGATCTTGTATGATCTTCTATTCTCTAAGCCCAAGCTCAACTTGAGCAAGCCTAGGGCGACAGTGGCAAGGAAAAACTTCCTAAATGTTCTAAGGAATAAACCTTGGGAGAACCAAGACTCAAAAAGGGTCTCGTACTCCTTGGACAGCTTAGATGTTAGATGTAAGAATTAAACTAAGTCGATTAATTATTAAGTTTATAGTAATTTAAATGCACAAAAGCTCAATAAATATTAACAGAAAGAACATTTAAAAATAAAATATTTAAATGCAATATTAAAAGTATTTAAAAGTACAATATTTAATATTTAAATAAGTATAATGTAGACTAAAGTTAGAGATAGTGTAATAAAGTATAATAAAGTAGAAAATATAAAACTATAGCATATAAGACAATAGTGTACATGAATGAAATATTGAATAAAATAATATAGAAAATATGCATATCAGCATATTGCTTCAGTACACAGAGTCACTGTCCAAGTTCACTACATCCATTGTGATAATGCACAATGTATTCACATATTATCATGCTAAATAGTATATCAGTACAATAGTCAGTATAATGTGATGCACTGTGTAATGGAGTAGGCCGTTAGAATGATTTTAAGCCGTTTGGAATGGGGTCCTTGGCATGTGTTCGCTGGTACAAGGATGTTGAGGTGTATAAATTTGCATAATGTGTCGTGGCTGTTTTATTGATCGATTAAGAGTTATTTAAGTTTATTCATTTAGTTTTAATTGTATAACCAGCAAGTAAAATTCAGACTATATTCATATACAATGTGTAAATAAATTGATTCCATAAATAATAATCAGTCTATTAATCTCATTCTGCTATGTACTAATAATATGATATACGTCAAATATAATGATGCACCAAGTCAATGAAAATTGAAGCTGGACAGAATGGACAGCATAATGAGTTCATTTTCATGTCACACCAATCTTTTTTTTCCTTTGGTTAAGAAAACACAACTACAGTACGTTGCTTCATTCGATAGGAAATGAGTGATTAGCTACAGTGGGGCAAAAAAGTATTTAGTCAGCCACTGATTGTGCAAGTTCTCCTACTTAGAAAAATGAGAGAGGTCTGTTATTTTCATCATAGCTACACTTCAACTATGAGAGACAAAATGAGAAAACAATCCAGGAAATCCCATTGTAGGATTTTTAAAGAATTTAATTGTAAATCATGGTGGAAAATAAATATGTATTGGTCAACCACAAACAAGGCAAGATTTTCTGCTCTCACAGACTTGCAACTTCTTCTTTAAGAAGCTCTTCTGTCCTCCATCGTTACCTGTATTATGGCACTGTTTGGCTCGTTTTTATCTGTATAAAAGGACACCTGTCCACAGACCAACAGTCAGACTCCACAACCCAACCATGGCCAAGACCAAAGAGCTGTTGAAGGACACAGGAAAGAAAAACGTAAGACGCACCAAGGCGGGAAGAGTGAATCTTAGCAATAAGGCAAGAGGTTGGTGGAATAAATCAATGTGGAGCAATTGTAAGACATTTAAGACATACAAGACCATTGTATATTTCCAGCATGACAATGATTCCAAACACCACCGCTCAGGCATGAAGGAGTGGCTCTGTAAAAAAGCATTTCAAGGTCCTGGAGTGGCCTAGCAGTCTTCCGACCTTCAAACGCATAGAAAATTTTGTGGAGGGAAGTTGAAAGTTGCCCCAAAACATCACTGCTCCAGAGGAGATCTGAATGGAGGAATGGCCCAAAATACCAGCTACAGTGTTTTGTTATCATAGTTTGAAGTGTAACTATGATGAAAATTACAGGCCTCTCTCTCTTTCTAGTAGGAGAAGGAGAACTTGCACAATCAGTGGCTGACCAAATACTTTTTTGCCCCACTGTAATTCTTATTTCTCAGCCCATATTAAACACACTGAAGAGAGATATTACTTCAAAGGTTGTTTTATGTCTTACGGTCAGATAGTGATTGGTTTTACTAAGAGCAGAGCTGAAGGGAATGTAAAGCTATAATACTGTGTTCTGTAGAGAATGGTGACTGTGGAGAGGAGCACTGTGGATCTAAACAGTGATGTAAATATTGTGTATTTGACATCTGAGTCATGTTTTCATCTTATTATTGGGCTGTTTCTCTTTAGGTATTCAGCTGAGTTTTCGCACAAGAGCAGAAGAGGGTCTAATCCTATGTGCTGTCTCACCTGGAGAGCAGGAAGAATATGTAGCCCTGCAAATACACAAAGGTCGACCTTACTTCCTCTTTGACCCTCAGGTAGGACACAGTTACGAGGTTTGTTGTCTAGCTAAACAGGGCATGTCTTGGCATGACATACATGTAAATGCATGGCACACGTATGATCAGTCATTTTTACTAACTTTTTAACGCTGAAGTTTTTCAAATATGAGTATGATACAGGGCATTAGGGAAGCGTTAAATTATGTAGTCTTCTTCTGTAGTGTTCCATGATATTGGACAATGCAGAAGAAATCCGAGATGCTTTTCAATACAGCATCTCCAGTCCAATTCTTCCAGTGCTTGTGGTCCTCCATAATCTCAGTAGCTTATCCCATATGTTTTCATTACTGTTGGCTAAGGGAACTGAGGTTGCCATGTCAGGCCCTTGTTTCTGTTGTAATTGTATCATTTTGTAATTTTGGATGTGGGCACATGTTGGTCATGGTGCCATTTGCGGAAGTTATTCCAAAACCTCTGTCTCACATACAGTGGTGCTTGAAAGTTTGTAAATGCTTTAGAATTTTCTATATTGTTGCATAAATATGACCTAAATCATCATCAGATTTTTCCTCAGGTTCTAAAAGTAGATGAAGGGAACCAAATTAAACCAAACATGATAATTTATTTATTGAGGAAAACTATCCAATGTTGCATATAAATGATTGGCATGTGAACTTTTGCTTTCGTTATTTGTGACCCCTTCTTCTTTGGATGTCATTTCTATTGGATTAAGGTCAGGACTTTCACTTGGCCATTACAAAACCTTAACTTTAGTATAGTTTAAATGTTTTTTGGAACGATTTTGTGCTTAGGGTCGCTTTCTCTCTGCCTGACCCACTTTCTCTTGAGATTCAGCTGGTAGACAGATGTCCTGATATTTTTCTTTAGAATTAGCTGGTATAATTCAGAATTCATTGTTCCATCGGCAAACCATCCTCGCCCAGATGCAGCAAACAGACCCAAACCATGAGACTACCACCACCACGTTTCACTTACCATATAGAAGAAGCACTTTATAGTTCTACAATTACAGACTGTAGTCCAACTGTTTCTCTAATTACTTTTAGTCGCCTTTACTTTTTTCTCTTAATGGTCAGAACCCTCACAGAACCACTACAGATCAGGTACTGTTTGGGTGGTGGATCATTCAAAGCACTGCAGTGACACCAATGTGGAGACACAGCAGTGCTGCTGGAGTTTTTAAACACCGTTCACTCACTGTCCAGTTTATTAGAGACAGTCACCTTATTTCTCCACCTTGTAGATGTAAAGTCAGAGACAGTGGCTCATCTGGTGTTGTGTTAGTCATCATCTAATCCTTCATCAATGCTGACAGGATGCTGCCTCCAGGATGCTGGTGGCTAGACACTGAAAGGCTGAGAATGATCCATAACCCAAATAGTACCTGATCTGTGGGGGTCCTGAACATTAGAGAACAGAGTAAAGGAGACTAACAGAGTATGTAGAGAAATATATGGACTACGGTCTGTAATTGTAGAACTACAAAGTTCTTCTATATGGTAAGTGAAACTGATAAAATTGACATCGAGTGTAGAAACAAGGAGGTGGTCATAATTTTATGCCTGATGAGGTTTGTGTATATATATTTACAAATATTTAGGCTCACAACCCTTATTGACTAAGCCTAGGGAGATGGAAATCTCCCTAAATACCATAAGGAAGAAACCTTGGAAGGACCAATATTCCAAAAGGGACCCAACTTTGTAGGTCAGCCTAGATTTAGTATATAAGAATTAATCTAAGTTACCTAATTAATAAGCTTATAGTAATAGTTTAAATACACTGAAGCTAAATATAAAGATGAAAAGGGAGAACATATTTAAAGAAGATATAATAAATAAAATAACACATAGACTGTAATAAATTAAAGACAGTACAATATTATGAACCAGCATTATTTAGTTGTAAGCAGGCATAGCAAATGTACTTGCTTCCTTTCTATAAAAAAATAAAATAAAATAAATAAAATACAACTGTTTTTGAAACATAAAGATATTGTCTTCTGCATTTTTTTCAGTACAGAGCTTTTAAATTAAAACAATGTTTGACTTCAATTAGTCCAATGAGACCAATTAACTTATTACCCACAGCCATGGCTGGGAAACTGACAGTAGCATGCTAATTGTGCCATAGTGCGAAGCCACAAATCCAATGATAAAAGCAATCATGAGAGATGACCACTGCAGACTTCACCCTAGCAGTATATA
>JAJAGP010005505.1:0-32635 GCA_025084515.1 Ancistrus triradiatus
CTCCCGCACAAAGCGCAAAGAAAAGAACTTTAAAGAAAGAAGCAGGCTCGGCAAGGGGATAAGAGGGAGTGCTCCAGCTGCCGCAGCAGCGAGTCTAAAGCCCCGGAGGGCGCCGGCGAGCCGTGATGAAGCATGGGGGACGCCAAGAGCGGTTCCTGACCCTACTCTACCGTCTACTTCCCTAGCGGTTACCATCCGGCTTCCTAGCCGTACTATTACTGATCCTCTTCGAAGAATCAGTTACCATTATCCCTAACAATACCGATTACCGGCAAGCGTCCGCTGCAGCACGTCTGAGCCGTGTGAAGGCTCCGATGGGCGATGGTACCCCCATCATGGTGGGATGGTGCGACCCCGACTGAACACAGGACGGACCTTAAGTACCTGAGTCAGTGGGTGTCGCCCATAAAGCAAACGAGCAGCTTAATTAAATCTGCACGTGATAACACTAATACAATCGCACCGCCTTCATCATGCCTGTGCGATTGTGCTGACCGTCAGGGTCTCAACCTGAGGCAAAGGAAGCCAACGCTGCCCCCAGCGTCGGAAAGCCAGGTGAGCCCCCGTTACAAAGACAATGCAACACACACATTACACAGGCATGGCTGTGGAAGAAGAGGGTACAGGTACTGGACTGGCCTGCCTGATGTTCTGAGTTGTCCCCAATAGAAAAAAAAAGTTTTGTTTTTGTTTGTTTGTTTTTTCATACTGGCTCAGCTTTTTCTGATTTGGAGTTGTACGTTTCAACCATAAGGTATGCATGATATAGCATGAGAATGGAAAAATGAAGATGCTTCATGAGGTGGGACTACTAAGCTAAAATGCAATATAATATTTAAGCTTTAAGCTTGACCAGTTTAAGTTATGGCAACAATTGCTGCTATATAATCCAAGCAGCCATTGCAGTACAACCTCTCGCACCAAAACCAGGCTACAGCTATTGCTGCTGATGCAGAGACATTGTCTATATGAGTACTGATTTATTAATGTCCTGGAAAGACTAAGCAATGCATAATCAAGCAATATACTGTACTTCATAAAGATTAGCAGAAATTTGTACCAAATGGTGAAATGAAACTGAGTTGTGGCTGTAGTTGTACAAACTATTATTAATTGTTGCTCAGTAATCACATCATTAATAAAGCAATACACTACATATAGACTAGGTATTAACTATGAGTTAGAACAGAGCAGTCATTTGTGAATGTGTATATGTTTAATCAGACGTACCACATGTATCCATGTGAATTATTCGCTTTAATAACTGTTGATAATGTGGTTGGTGCATATTGGTTGGTGTTGTCACCTCATAGCTTCAGAGTCCTGGGTTTAGTCCTGGCCCAGCCTCTGCCTGTCTTGAGTTTGCATGTTCTCCCCATGTCGATGTGGGTTTTCTCCAGGTACTCCAGTTTCCGCCCACATCCCAAAAACATGTCAGCTGAAGTGGCATCTCTAAAATGTCCCAGTGTGAGTGAGTGGCCATCTATCTGCACTTGGTTCCCATCTTGCACCCTGTGCCGCTGGATAGACCCTGTCTCTCCCACAACCCATGATTCCAATTTGGATTAAGCAAGAATAGAAAATTAATGATTGAATTAACCATTGCTTAGTAATCCCATAATATTAACAAAGCAATAGTCATAGAGCTGTAAGGGTCCAATATGGGACAGCATGTGTTCCATGTACATGAAAAATCAAAAGCTAGTCCCAATAACTGACTCCTGTGCCATGCAATTACAGGGGCAATTTAATGAGATAACTTCAACATTTACCTACAGCTGATCCTACATATAATGCATTTTGATTTTTCACTTTTTATGTTGTGGACTTCATGTTTTCCCCATCATTCTGCACTCAGTATCCCATAATGAGAATTTGCAAATGTATTACAAAGGAGCAACTCAAATTTCGCATGGGCATAAGTATTCAGACATTTTGCTATGACATCTGAATTCGGCTCTGGGACATCCCATTTCTCTTAATCATCTTGGTTGGTGTTATCTTGGACCTCTTGATTGGTGGAGTGCTACAGTGATGGTTGACCTTCTGGAAGTTTCTTCCATTGCACACAGGATCTTTGAAGCTCAGCCAAAGTGATCATTTGGTTCTTATTCACCTCCCTTACCAAGGCCTTTCTCTCCTGATTACTTAGTTTGATGGGGTGTCAAGTCAGATCTATTTATATAGCGCTTTTTACAATGGATCATTGTCTCAAAGCAACTTTACAAGTTTAGATTATCTCCTAATAACTATGTCCATTCCCAAATTGAGCAAGCCTAGGGCGACAGAGGCAAGGAAATCTCCCTGAGTGTTATAGGAAGAAACCTTGGGAGGACCAAGACTCAAAAAGGGACCCAACCTCCTTGGGCGGCGTAGATGATAAATCTAAGAGCGAAACTAAAGTCATGGAGTCAAAGTTCGAATAAAATGTGAAGTATGCACATCGGCATTAAGTGGCCCGGTTATGGTGGGGCTGGAGCTGATGACGGAAGCAGCTTGAGTGGAGCTGCACCGGATGAACATCATGCGTGGGGCTGGAACCGGCACCGGAACACAGCACAGAGAGAAAACGCAAGTAGTAGAAATGCAAGTAGTTATTGATTAAGAGCACAGTGTCTATTAACAATCACTGATGCCATGTCAATCACTGATGCCAAGTGTAGCATGAGACCCCGGCAGCATTAGCTATAGCAGCATAGCTAGAAAGAGGAGAACTGGTAGGAAACACGGCCAAGAGGGATCACATGAGACATTGGCAACCCCATGGGAGGCAGAAGACAGCAACCCAACTTCTCTGATCACCATAAGACTCTTTGACTATGAACCCCCAGCTCTGCCCTTATTCTAGGGTGTCAGCTCTAGAGTCATGTTCAGTGCAGCAGTTTCTTTTCTCTTCATGGCTTGGCTTAGGTTTTGCTATAATATGCATTGTTGGCTGTGAGACTTTACATAGACATGCATGTGTCCAACTCATGTATAATCAATTGAATTTACTAAGGGTGGACTGTAATCAAGGTATAGTAACATCTCAAAGATGATCAAAAGAAATGGGAGAGCCCAGAGCTAAATTTAAGTGTCATAGCAAAGCGTTTGAATACTTACAGTATGTCTATGCAAAAGTTTAGTTTTTCCTTTTTAATAAATTTGCTAAAAATTCCGAAATTTGATTTTCACTTTTTCATTATGGGATATTGAGTGCAAAATGATGGGGGAAAACTTGAATTTTGTTTCATTTTAGCACAAGGCCACAACATAACAATATGTGAAAAAAGTGAAAGGGTCTGAAGACTTTCTGAATGCATAATCACATAAACTTTGCTGCAGAACACTAGAGAGGGAACAAGAGTTTGCTGTGGTAAGTACAAATCAAGTATTGATGGATATCCTACTCTGAAGAGGACTAAAGTGTACTTTTTGACTCACATAACAATTCTTTTTAACTACACTGCAACATGTTGAACTCTTGTCTCTGTCTGAATAAGAATAAAGCCTGAGCTTCTCAAACACCATTGGTGGTTTTACCTCTCAGCAGAAGTGTCTGATAAGAGCAATCATTATAATGTGTTATAGAGGCAAACAGTAGGTTGATTGGTTCTCTTGGCTTTCAGAGTGATGACATCAGCCTATCAGAGGGCAGCACAATTGACCTCCGGAAGCCTGGAGAGGAGGAAGATGAATACTCTGAGATGGCAGAGGAGGACATGGACCCTGAAAATTGCTTCCCTGATGGTGAGGACATCTTATCATGCCAGAAAACCTGGCTAACAGAGTATATTGTGATGGGGTCATTGTGATAAAATGTCAGGCATTAAGCGTATTGATATATAACTAGGTGCATGTTTATATTAATAAATACTGACCAAGAATGTGTGATCAATGTGTGGCAAGTATTCAATATGAACAGATATTTTAGTGAAAAGTATACTCTTTCATATACTCCAATTGCATTATGAGGACTTAGGATATTAATGGTGCATGGACTGAAATGCCTTTAAGCAAAACTGTATGTTTCATTCATAAGAACTTGAGCTAACAATTTTCTAATTGACAAGTGTTTGCGGACAACCCTTGTAATTATTGATCTCTGCTATTTCAGCAACGCTTGCTTGTAAAACACATTCATAATATAAAACATAAACTTCTGAATTCCCCATAGACAAATGGTGACAGTAGAATGGGTTATACTGAGTACCCCAGTGACCCCATATGACACATTATAGGTTTCTGCTTCCAACAAGACTCCCCTTCTGTTCAGCCAACTTTGATTGAGAATTTGGTCAGCTTGCACAGAACATTGACCTCAACTCCATCACACACCATGAAAATGCACTGGAATGAAAAGTGAGCAGGGGCTTATTGTCTAACATCAGAAGTCGACATCACAGTCATTCCAAAATCTAGTGGAAAGTCATTTTAGAAGAACAAAGGCTCTTGTAGAAGCAAAGGTGGTTGACAAACTCAATACTCATACTTATGTTGCAGATGTAATTTTTTTGGGTGTCCACAAATGTTTGTCTGTGTAGTGTAAGTCACTTCAAGAGAGAAAATAGACAAATATCTGTTTCTGGCATCTTTACTTCTAGATCAGATCAGTCTGGGTAGCTCTCAGTTCTTGCCATAGTCATCAAACCACTTAATTTGAAGTTTGATAGCTGTTAATTGCTTGACAAATGATGATGCCAGTGTACTAAAATGTCTAAGGCTTGCTACAGATAGCTGGATCATCAGCATAAATTGAACTGAGAAGACCTTGCTGCCATAATCCTGTTATTAAGTTTACAGACAATAAGCTAATTTGGAGAAGCTCAAATGCCAGTAATGGAGACACTTTGACGCCCAAGGGAGGTTCAAATATGATTTTATGGCAGTGACCTATTGTTGTAGATAGAAGGCTTTTAGAGATTCATTGATGCAACTTGGGATCATGTAAACAGCCGTGTCTCGCCGACTAAGCCTGTGTGATTTCTGAAGATATTTAGCTTAAATACTTATGCAAGACAGCTCAGAAATGCTAATAGTAGCAAATTCTAAGAACATTTATAAATTGCTTTCTTTTTTTCCATTTTTTTGTATTGTTAGCATGTGTCCGACGTTTCCAGTGCTGTGATATTAACACCAATGCAGGACTGGGCAGAGTGTGGTGGCGACTCAGGAAGACCAGTTATCAGATAGTGGAGCACAGCTGGTTTGAAACCTTCATCATCTTCATGATACTGATAAGTAGCGGCGCCCTGGTGAGCATCACCAACACAATGCTCAGCCTCCACTAACACAATACACTTATTCCAACCTATGCCAACACCCAGTTGATATGATGTTTAACCTACAGTGGGGCAAAAATGTATTATTCAGTCACTGATTGTGCAAGTTCTCTGACTTAGAAAGATGAGAGAGGTCTGTAATTTTCATCATAGGTACACTTCAACTATGAGAGACAAAATGAGAAAATAATCCAGGAAATCACACTGTAGGATTTTTAAAGAATTTAATTGTAAATCATGGTGGAAAATAAGTATTTGGTCAACCACAAACAAGCATGATTTCTGGCTCTCTCAGACCTGTAACTTCTTCTTTAAGAAGCCCTTCTGTCCTCCACTGGTTACCTGTATTAATGGCACCTGTTTGACATCGTTATCTGTATAAAAGACACCTGCTCACAGCCTCAAACAGTCAGACTCCAAACTCAACCATGGCCAAGACCAAAGAGCTGTCGAAGGACACCCAGAAAGAAAATTGGAGACCTGCACCAGGATGGGGTGGGAAGAGTGAATCTACAATAGGCAAGCAGGTTGGTGTGAATAAATCAAACTGTGGGGAGCAATTGTAAGACATACAAGACCATGATAGTATCTCTCACTCGATCTGGGGCTCCACACAAGATCTTCCTCCCGTGGGGTCAAAATGATCCATGAGAACGATGAGCAAAATCCCAGACTACACGAAGGGATCTGATTGAATGACCTGCAGAGAGTGCTGTCTGACAAAGAAAACAAGGTGCTACCACCAGTAACACCACACCTACGCCGAGAAGAACTCAGATCCTTGCCGTGCCAGGCGTGTCCCCCTGCTTAAGCCAGTACATGTCCAGGCCCGTCTGAAATGTTGCCAGAGAGATATGGATGATCGAGAAAGTGGATTGGGAGAAGAGAATATCATGTGGACAGATTTTGAACCAAAATAAAACTTTTTGGTAAAAACTCACACTCACTGTGTTTGGAGGAAGAAGAATTCTGGTTGCATCCCAAGAATACCATACCTACTGTGATGCATGGGGGTGTGAAAACATCATGCTTTGGGCTGTTTTTCTACAAAGGGGACGGTCAGGATGACTGATTCCGTGTTAAGGGAAGAATGAACGGGGGGCCATGTATCGTGAGATTTTAAGCCAAAACCTTTTTCATCAGTGAGAAGCATTGAAGATGGAACAAGGCTGGGTCTTCCCAGCATGATCCCAAACACACCGCTCGAGCAACGAAGGAGTGGCTCCCGTAAAAAGCATTTCAGGTACTGGAGTGGCCTAGCCAGTCTCCAGACCTCAACCCATAGAAAATTGGTGGAGGGAGTTGAAAGTCCGTGTTTGCCCCAAAACATCACTGCTCTAGAGGAGATCTGCATGGAGGAATGGGCTCAAAGTACCAGCTTACTAGTAGGTGCAAACCTGGTGAAGACTTACAGGAAACCCGTTTGGACCTCTGTCATTGCCAACAAAGGTTATGTTACAAAGTATTGCGTTGAAACCTAATTTATTGACCAAATACTTATTTTCCACCATCATTTACAACTTAAATTATTTAAAAATCCTACAATGTGATTTCCTGGATTTTCTCATTTTGTCCCTCATAGTTGAAGTGAAGTGTACCTATGATGAAAATTACAGACCCTCTCTCATCTTTCTAAATCGGAGAAAATTGCACAATCAGTGACTGACTAAATACATTTTTGCCCACTGTATGTAACTTTATTCAGATTAATCTTATTGTCTGTGTGCCTATTGTCTGTCGTGGTGGGAAAATGCACACATTAACGTACACCTTCTGGGTTATGCGTTATTCTTTATTGCAACAAATACTTTTAATGACAGATGTGATTATGCTGTCGAGATGAGGGTACGTTTACATTTACATTTAGTCATTTGGGTGACACTCATCCTGAGCGACTTACAAAACTTGCAAACAGTTGAAGGAGCAATGATGCAACTACTTGCGGGACTGTGGTGGCCTAGCGGTTAAGGTACTGGACTATGTTCGAATCCCCCTACTGCTAACCTGCCACTGTTGGGTCCTTGAGCAAGGCCCTTAACCCACAATTGCTTGGATTGTAAGACTGTGTCAATTGTAAGTCGCTCTGGATAAGAGCGTCTGCTAAATGCTGTAAATGTAAATGTAAATATAAATGATCCATAAGTATTCATGACCAATCAGACTAGAGATCAATGCTACTCATAGGCAGTCAACTTCTCTGATGCTAAGGACACATGATAACAAATACTAAGAGCTTGAAAATAAGATAACAAAAATATAATTGTAAGAGCAGATACAACAAAATTGCAGAGGAGGGAAGAGACATTGTCCTAGGTATTATTTGAAGAGGTGAGTCTTCATACTTCTGCATAAAGGAAGTAAGACACTGGGCCAAACAGACTGGTGTGGGAAGCTTGGGCATATGGAGGGATGGCTCTAACTCACTTAGATCTCGGATGCGCCAGGTGTTAAAACTGAACACCTGAGTGTGTAGAACCAAAAGTAAATAACGTGGAGCAGAGTATTTTCAAGCCTGAAACACTATTAAATGAGTTTTAAATATGCCCTTGGCTGCACCGACTTGCTAGTGGAGTGATCTCAATAAAGAAATTGCATGAGAAACTTTGGATGGTTGTGAAACAGACATGCACTTCGAATGCTCTGCAGTGAAGCAATGAAGCAGGAAGACAGACCAATAGTCGAGCCAGGAAATGACAAGATTTCCATTTACAACATTTAGCAGACGCCCTTATCCAGAGCGACTTACAGTTGATACAATCTTACAATCCAGGCAATTGTGGGTTAAGAGCCTTGCTCAAGGACCCAACAGTGGCAGCTTGGCAGAGGTTGGGATTTGAACCCTGGACCTTGTAATCCATAGTCCAGTACCTTACCCGTTGGGCTACCTCAGTCCCAAGATGTCTCAGATGTGCTTGAGGGAGGAGAGGCCAGGCAGGGATCACCCACCAGTGCTGCAACAGCAATCCCTACCCTTCGATAGGCCGGCGTGCCATCCAGGGTGTGCTTACACCTACCTAGTTAAACCCTTTCTACTTTCTTCATAGCAGGGGCTCTCCAAAACAGTTCTGAAAGAGTATAAACCAAGCGTAAGTGACTTGAAAAGGACATAACAGTGACACTGTTTTGAAAACAAACTCAAGCTTGCAATCATTAGGTCAGTACATTAACCTCTAAGCCACCACTGCCCCAAAGTTTATAATCTGGCTGATTCTGGAAGTTTTTCCAAGGGCTTAATGATCCTTCTGAATAGCAACACTGGTAAGCATCACCCACAGAATGACAGGCTCCAATGGCACAAAATGCACTTAATGTTACCCATGGCAACACCCAGTTGATGTGACATTTAACCTATATAGTGTCATACACTGCCCCAAAATTTTCAATTGGTCTGATTCTGGAAGTAATTCCAAGGCTTAGTCAGCAGGTTCCCTGTTACCTAGCTAGGGGTGCCAGACTCTCTGCTAGGTGATCAGCGTCAGGGGGTCTCTGTGGGAGAGCCGTGAAAGTGAAACAAACGCACTGTTATCAGCTGACAGTAATCAGCTATAAGAGATGCAACAGGTAACTAGGGACGCTACAATAATCTCCTTCAAATAAATTACAATTTTTACTTGAAAAATTCACCAGTGATTGATTTGCCACAGGTTCTCAACTGTTGTGAGTGAGGTTTCTACTGTGAAACAGAGACCATATTGAGAGAACGTCCAGGAACTGGTGGATCTATACAACCCGTGAACAGTCATTTTTATAGTTGCCCTTCTAAGGAGTGTTGTCTGAAGGAGTCAACAAATGTCAGAGCCAAAAAGTTCACTGCTACTGTGTAATGTTTCAAAACCTTTAACTTCCTTACTGTGCAGAACCTTCTTAGCAGCGCAGGAGTGCCTTTTGTTGTTGAATGACTCATAAGAGAAGTTAATGCCACCGGCCTGTCTGAAGACCTGGATTCCAGGTGAACAAGACTGGCTGGTATTTTGGTGGCATTTACCAACACCTCCTCAGCAAACAGCTACGCTTTCAGACAGAGTTGAATGATCACTCAAAGCGAGAGCAAAAGTAGAAGTGAGCGAGAAAGATGGGAAAAAGCATGAAAACAGCAAACCTGGCTGAACAGTAGGTCAGCGAATGGCAACACCTGCATAGTGCTGACTCTGATAACCACACTGCGTGTCAATTTTATTGGGCACCAGTGTGTGTATACAAAGTTTGGTGTATATTCTAAAGGGTTCACAAACTTTCAAGCATCATTGTATATTCTAGGCAGTAATTTCTCATTGTGCCATTAATTCTAGTACAAGTAATGGTCTGCCCAGCATTTCTTGAAAGAATACAAATTCAGAAAGTTCAGCAATATACATTTACCTTCCAAATGCAGTCACACAAGTGATTCAATCTAATAAGCTTGGGAAACTCATAGTATTGCATACACCACATAGAGACACTTGTGTTACAGAAGCCTTTACCTCCTGTCTTAATGTCAATCTTTGTGCTTTTTCTCATTTGACAGGCATTTGAAGACATTTACGTTGAACAAAGAAAAGTGGTCAAAATCGTGCTCGAGTTTGCAGACAAGATTTTCACCTACATCTTTATCTTGGAAATGATACTAAAATGGCTTGCATATGGCTTTAAGAAGTATTTCACCAACTACTGGTGCTGGCTAGACTTTCTAATTGTCGATGTAAGTGAAATCATTTCAACAATTGGTTCTTACATATTGATCTAGTAATGTTTTTCAATATTGTGTCTCAATCGTTAATCCATGCTTTTGTATTGTTTTTTTTTTTCATTGTACAATCAACATGTTGTTTATGTGACAGTGAAGAAGCAATTATGCAGACAGATAAGCATAACATACAGTGATGCTGTGTATGCAATATTGTAATATACAGTATGTGTGGGCTGTAATTGCTGAAAACTACAAGAAAGCCAATTAGCTCACACACTGTGCACATTAGGGTGCCAGTGAGATATATAGAAAAAAAAAGAAATTTATTCTCAGACCTCACTTCCTTAAACTGTTACAAGCTCTATCACCAGTAAAAAATCTTCATGATATCACTTGCCAAAAAGGTAGCTTTGTGTCAGTTTTTACACTTTTGTATCTGTTGGAAAAGGTGGCACGTTGGTGCGACTGGTTTGATCCCGACCCTGGATTCCAAGAGAAACAGAAACAAATCCTTCTGAGTGGGGTAGCATGGTAGAGCAAGTAGACACTGCACAGCTCCAGAGATCCCCAGTTTTATCCAGTGGTATCCAGTCTGTGTGGAGTTTGCATGTTCTTCCTGTATATGCGTGGGTTTACTCCACTCTGGTTTCCTCCCACGTTGACAAAGAAAGAAAGAAAGAAAGAAAGACAGAAAGAAAGAAAGAAAGAAAAAAAAATAACTCCTTCAGGTTGTTGAAAGAAACATTGTGACTGTGTTCCAAATTCCAATAAAGCTACCATAGTTTAAAAAAAAGAAACCTATAGGTAGTAAGCCATTATATTCTTGGCTGCTGGAACTTAAACACTACGTTGCTTTTATTCAATTGACACATATTTGTGGTGATTGAGCCCTCAGTAAAATGTATTGCTCTGGAATAAAATGTTCTGTACACTCACTTTATACTAAAATGTAAAAAACTGTGGGGGTGAGACTGCAAAATTGTTTTTTTAAAATTAATTATTATTATTGGCACCCTAGTGCACATATGCAGTACTGTACAAAAGTCGTATGCCATTGTTAGATTTGTTGTTTTAGCAATGGTACAATGACCATAAATACAGTGGTGCTTGAAAATTTGTGAACGCTTTAGAATTTATATTTTTGCATAAATATGACCTAAAATATCATGAGATTTTCACACAAGTTCTAAAAGTAGATAAAGAGAACCCAGTTAAACAAATGAAACAAAAATATTATACTTGGTCATTTATTTATTGAGGAAAATGATCCAATATTACATATTAGTGAGTGGCAAAAGTATGTGAACCTCTAGGATTAGCAGTTAAATTGAAGGTGAAATTAGAGTCAGGTGTTTTCAATCAATGGGATGACAATCAGGTGTGAGTGGGCACCCTGTTTTATTTAAGAAACAGGGATCAAAGTCTGCTTTTCACAACACGTTTGTGAAAGTGCATCATGGCACGAGGACCTCAGAAAAAGAGTTGTTGATGTTCATCAGGCTGGAAAAGGAAAACTTACAGGAAACATTTAGTTGCAGTTATTGCTGCACAGGGGGTCACACCAGATACTGAAAGCAAAGGTTCACATACTTTTGCCACTCACTAATATGTAATATTGGATCATTTTCCTCAAAAACTAAATGACTAAGTATAATATTTTTGTCTCATTTGTTTAACTGGGTTCTATTTATCTACTTTTAGGACTTATGTGAAAATAGATGATGTTTTAGGTCATATTTATCCAGAAATATAGAAAATTCTAAAGGGTTCACAAACTTTCAAGCACCACTGCAACATATTGTTGTTGATTGGACCCAAAAAACTTCAAACTTGGATTTGTTACTCCATAATACTCTTTTCCACTGATCTTCATTTCAGTTGTAATGAGCTTTAGCATATCTTAGTCTTTTCACCCTGTTTTTTGACTGCTACTCTTCCAAAAAGATCATTCCTGATCAAACTTCTGCGGACTGTAGAAAAGTTTGCATCTCAGTGATTGCTGCCAATTGCTGCTATTGTTCAAGTGTAAGGGGAGGTCACTCTTAATACTTATCACTGTAGCCTACATGCGCTGTTTTCTTTTCAGTTTTTAATACTGCATACAAATTAAAACAATGGTATATGGAATCTAATGGTGGCCTAAGACATTTACACACTACATGAGAAAATAAGCTCCCCGGACAAAAAATTTGTCACCTGGTTTAAGGTGGTAGTAACTTAAGGCTCCTGCAGATGGCGTTGCACAAAGATGATCAGGCTATAAATACCTGTGGGGTGTGCAATGGGATTTGTAGATTGAGAAGAGGTGATACAATGCAGTGAATGTCTCGTTCATTGTGTGGAAAATGGGTCTCAAAGCAGATGATGAAAAATAAAAATAAGTGATTGAATTTGGGAGTGCCAAAGGTCACAGTGTGGAGAAAGTAGTTGAATTTGCAAGTGTATCAAAGAGTACATTCACACGGGTCTACCAGCAGTGGCATAAATTCCACTCTACAGGAAATTCTTGTCAGAATTGTGGCCAAAAGATGAAACTAACAAACAGAGACAGCCGTGAATAAAAATCTGGCATGAATTGCTTCTATAAGTTAACACAGGTCCTTCACAACCAATTACTTAAAGCCCACTCTGCAGGGAGCTGCATACATGAACATATGTATCAGAGTGGCACGCAAGAGGCCTTTTCTCACTTCTGCTCAAAAAGCTGCCTGATTACAGTCGTTGAAAAGATACAAAAATTGGACTGTTCATGACTAGACACGTTATCTGCCTTTATGTGATGATGCTCGGCGACGTGTTCATCGCAGACCTTATGAAGCCTTCAATGAGGACTGCATGCAAGGTGTGGTTCAAGCTGGAGGTGCTGTGAGGTTCTGGAGGTGTTCTAATGTCTCCTTTGAGGCACCAATCTCTGTATTCCAAGATGAAAATTCTCACATTCACTGGTCTGCAAATGAGACTGATTGGCATGATGAACATTCAGAAGCAGACACACATCTCAACTGGCCTGCAAAATTCCCAGATGTGAATCTTCTGGAAAAGCTAGGGAACACATCTGCAAAATTTGGCCAAATTGCGCAATTCTTTGATGCAAGAGTGGCTGAACCTTGATGTCACCTACATCCAGAAGCTTGTCCAGTCCATGCCAAATTGAATAACAGCTGTTATTCCTGCTTGTGGCAGCTTGTGGCAGCCTAGTGGTTAAAGTGCTGGACTATGGACCAGAAGGCCCAGGGTTCAAAACTCACCTCTGCCAAGCTGCCAGTGTTGGATCCTTAAGCAAGACCCTTAACCCATAATTGCTTGGATTGTAAGAATGTATCAGTTGTAAGTCACTATGGATAAGGGCATCTGCTAAATGACATAAATGTAAATATATTACACATTTTTAAGTACATTTCAGTCATAGGTGACTAATCGTTTGTTCGTTGAGCTTATATAAACACATTATTTTAAACAGCCCTTTTTAAGATGTCTGCAAACATTATGAAACATTAGACCTAACACTTATCCAAGTGTTTATTCCCTCAGACCAAAACCAGCTACTGTGCTGTTCTTTAATTGTTCTGAATGTAATCAAATCTGTTTTAAGTGAGTGTCCCCTATGGACATAAACTTGCCTTTGTTTCAGTAAAACATATATGTGCAACCCAATGAACTAAATAGTCTCATATATGTTTAGGAATTTGGTTTAATCTTGTAAGCTGTACATCAGGTCAAACATACCTCAGACTGAGAAAAGAATGAATATATATTATTAACAGTTATTATACATAGACGAGGTATATTAACTGAGCAGATTACCTTTTATTAATATAATGTAGTATCTTAATGCGTACAATATTATCTTGGCATTAACTGAACAAACTGTAATTCAATCCACACAGATTTCAGTGATTGGCCTGTTGGCACGAGCCTTCAATTACGATCAATTTGGCACCGTGCGTGTTCTAAGGACCCTCCGGGCACTGAGGCCGCTACGGGCCGTATCACGTTTTGCTGGCATGAGGGTAAGGATTGCTCTGGCCAACTCGTGCCACCAGTTCACTTAAGCACATAGTACTAGACTGTCCTTTAGAAGATGAGTAATATTTAGGACACGTAATAAGCATTTTCCTCTCCAGGTTTGCCAGAGCGTAATGCAGAACACAACCGCTATGTCTGTGGCTTTTCAGCAATTGACCTTTGTGGTTTTTTACAGGATTGATCTTCCATAAACAGAGGAAAGAGCTAATATACGTGTTGAAATGCTGATTTTTACAAAGTGATTTAACAGCCTCTGTTTTTCACACAGCTATCTGGAGCCTGAGTCAGGATAGCCTCTCCTTTTATTTTGACAGGAAGTGCACGCGCCCTTTTCCTGACAGGTTTTGTCAGCTTGCTAATACTGCGTTTCTATCTTTCTGTCTCCTCCATTCTCTGTGCCTCTTTTAGGTGTCTTTAGTAAGCCTCATAGCCAACACACTAGGCTACTCTGACTTGGCTGCCATCAAATCACTTAGGACCCTCAGGGCTCTCAGGCCACTAAGAGCTCTATCCAGATTTGAAGGCATGAGGGTAAGAGTTTCTCCTCTCTGTCTCCACCTGCCATTTCTCTGTCGTCTACAGCTGTTTTCCACTTTCATTAAGCAGTTCAGGAAAATAAATCTCAAAGGACCAAATGTAACGGTAGCAACCCAACATAAATATTGTCTTAGTATCTGAAACTGCTACTCAGATCCTATAAGAAAGCATTGAGCATTTTACCAAAAGGCTTAACATGCATACAGTATTCATTGCATTGTGCTGGGATGATATCTTGCCTGCTTTGAAGGTAAATATGCTGGTTCATTATTAAGAGTTTACAACATACATGCTATTTATCCAACTACAAAATATAGACCATTTTCCACTCAAACTCACTTAAACAGACTGTTACTAAATTATAATACTATCACTATTTGTAAGTCAGTTAAAAACCCTCACAATGCAACACAATCAGAACAAATATCCACAGTGGTGCTTGAAAGTTTGTGAACGCTTTAGAATTTTCTATATTTCTGAATAAATATGACCTAAAACATCATCAGATTTTCACACAAATCCTAAAAGTAGATAAAGAAAACCCCGTTAAACAAATGAGACAAAAATATTATACTTTGTCATTTATTTATTGAGGAAAATTATCCAATATTACATATTAGTGAGTGGCAAAAGTATGTGAACCTCTAGGATTAGCAGATGATTTGAAGGTGAAATTAGAGTCAATGGGATGACAATCAGCTGTTTTTTTTAAAGAACAGGTATCTATCAAAATCTGCTCTTCACAACACATGTCTGTGAAAGTGTATCATGGCACAAACAAAGGAGATTTCTGAGGACCTCAGAAAAAGAGTTGTTGATGCTAATCAGCTCTAATCATGCTCTCCAAAAAGAACATTGCTGCTCGTCTGCAGTTTGCTAAAGATCACGTGGACAAGCCAGAAGGCTACTGAAACAATGTTTTGTGGAAGAATGAGACCAAAACAGAACTTCTTGGTTTAAAAGAAAAGTGTTATGTTTGGAGAAAGGAAAACACTGCATTCCAGCATAAGAACCTTATCCCATCTGTGAAACATGGTGGTGGTAGTATCACGGTTTGGGCCTGTTTTGCTGCATCTGGGCCAGCTTGCCATCATTGATGGAACAATGAATTCTGAATTATATCGGAGAATTCTAAAGGAAAATGTCAGGACATCTGTCCATGAACTGAGTCTCAAGAGAAGGTGGATCATGCAGCAAGACAACAACCCTAAGCACACGAGTCGTTCTACCAAGGAATTAAAAAAGAAAAAAGTTTTGAAATGGCCAAGTCAAAGTCCTGACCTTAATTCAATCGAAATGTTGTGGAAGGGCCTGAAGTGAGCATTTAATGTGAGGAAACCCACCAACATCCCAGAGCTGAAGCTGTTCTGTATGGAGGAAGGGGCTAAAATTCCTCCAAGCCGGTGTGCAGGACTGATCAACAGTTACAGGAAACGTTTAGTTGCAGTTATTGCTGCACAGGGGGGTCACAGCAGAATCTGAAAGCAAAGGTTCACATACTTTTGCCACTCACTAATATGTAATATTAGATAATTTCCCTAAATA
Source organism: Ancistrus triradiatus (assembly GCA_025084515.1). Lineage (NCBI taxonomy): Eukaryota > Metazoa > Chordata > Actinopteri > Siluriformes > Loricariidae > Ancistrus > Ancistrus triradiatus. Next base: position 16,036 of record JAJAGP010005505.1, read on the forward strand.
AATAAATGATAAATATAATATTTTTGTCTCATTTGTGTAACTGGGTTCTCTTTATCTACTTTTAGGACTTGTGTGAAAATCTGATGATGTTTTAGGTCATATTTATGCAGAAATATAGACAATTCTAAAGGGTTCACAAACTTTCAAGTACCACTGTGAAATTACTGATTTTTTTCTGTGTATCATATCTAATTATTACTCTCCTTTTAGGTGGTCCTCATTTATTAAGTTTGCAGTTTGAAAATATTGGAACCTATGTAATAAATTAAAGGGAGTTCTGGAAATGAACTGAAATGACCTGCCATTACAGTATTACATTTCATAATACTGCATTATTATTCAGTCGTTATATTACTATAAAATTCAATATGTGCTCATGTGAATGTTTTCTATGCAGGAGTATTTATATAAGGTCTTTCAGCTACTAGAATTTGTAATGATGTTAAAAATATCCTTACCCTAACAGTATTATAAAGGAGGACTTACATTGTCATTATGGTTTTATGGTATTATCATTATGGATCAGGTCATGGGAAAATTTTCATAAATATAGTCTGTATTCAGTTGGAGGTACCAACAGTATTTTAGTAATTATCACACATTTTGAATATTGGAGGCTTCCCATTGACCAATTCCCAATCTTAATAATCTATTTATTAATGTTCTCATAACAATGCAATACTGGAGTACTTGAAATTTAAAATATGAGACTGAACTTCAATTTATTCAGCTTAAAACCACTGATAATAATAGAAATATCATAATAGACATCTGTTGACAATCCAAAGAGGATACAAAATCTGAAATGTATTTTATTAAATTGTATCTTGTGAAACAGAGAAGCAGAGGCTCATGGAGTTCCCCATCTGTCACAAATCTGGCAAATACAACCTGACGCCAGTGCGTTAACAGCAGAAGCCTAGGGCACATGATCTTGTTTCCATGGAAAGAAACACGGCCATCTCATTCACCGTGTATCAGCTGTTTGGCAGTTTGGCATCTCTTTGTGACACTTCACTTGGCAAACTAGCCAAACTTGTGAAGCATGGTCTCTATTAAAATGACATATCCAAGACTAACCTTTGCCTATTTCAGCTGGTTTCACTGACTTTTATTTATCAAAGTGTGTATAATTGTAAAGGCAAGAATTACATACAGACTATTCCATATCTTATTCATGAAACGATTTTACTGCAATAAGCATAGCAGACTTTCCTAGGCTGCTTCAAAGAATGACGCCTGTTTAGCCTTAAATAAAGTTAAAGTTCAAATTCAAATTTGAATCACTCTCAATTTTAATACAGTATTATCATAGTGCATTACTATTTATGGACTCTTTAATCTTCTGCACTCGCTGTATACTAATTTAATCTGATGTACGAGAGTGTGAATAGCCACTCTTCCTGGTCAGGGTCATGGGGCCTCTGGTGCCTATTCCTGGAGAACACTGTGTGCAGGTGTTAGCATCACCCAAACAGGACCCCAGTCCCTTGCAGGGCTGGGTAGGGGTTATCCCCCTGGGATGATCCCCTTATTGACCTCACTTCCCTCCTACACAGTGAATTGTGCCTTCATGTGAAGCCTGATCAGATCAAAAAGGGCCTCCAGGAGTTGAAACCAGGTGCCTGCAGTGGTGGGCTAGTGCACTAAACTGCTGCACTACCTGAGCATCTATAGACTTAGTACATACCAAAACTAGTGGCTTCCTTAGGGTCAGATTGTAATGCAGCTTTGATAAATAAGGGTCATTGTGTTTTCTTTCTAACACAAAAGCTGTCATGTGTCTTCTACCTCCTAAAATGATCACCAATATGATCATGACAGTCATTACTCTTGCTATCAGACACTCCATAAATAAGTATATACAGGTTCTCCCCTTTATAAGATGGTCTGGTTTACTATTTTTCAACTTTATGATGGGAATTCAATAATGGCTATCAGCACACATTCAGCAAACTATATTTTGAATTTTTTATTTTGATTTTCCCTGAGCATGCGATAAGCAGTACAATACTCTCCCACAGATGCTATATATATATATAGTATAGATTAAACTCCTCGGTTTACGATACTTGGATTTGTCAGAACATATTCCCATCTTATATTGGGGAGCACCTTTATCCCAGATTTCTCTCATTTCATGAATATACAGTATATTTTGTTTGTGTCCTAGCTATTCCTACCTCACAGGCAGTATTATTGTTAATTCTGTTAAAGATGGTCCTACATATCTGTTCATCATGGTTAAAAAACATGACTCAGATCTTAATCTATGCTGCACCTATGGGAACAGGAATGTATATGACCATCCATATTTGTGTCTGTGTTGTGAGAAATTATTAGTTGAAAACTGTAATTACAGTTAGTCTTAAACTGAATAGATGTTGTCCACTGGATATCACAAGTCTTTCATTTGTATCTATGGATACCAGGTGGTGGTGAATGCCCTGATCGGGGCCATCCCGTCCATCATGAATGTCCTGCTGGTATGTCTCATCTTCTGGCTTATCTTCAGCATCATGGGTGTGAACCTGTTTGCTGGAAAGTTTGGCCGCTGCATCAGTCACTCAGGCGTAGTCTATAATTCCTCACACATTAACAACAAGACCGAGTGCCTGGCAATGAATGACACCGAATACTACTGGACCAAAGTAAAAGTCAACTTCGACAACGTGGGGGCAGGCTACCTTGCGCTACTGCAAGTGGTGAGTGTGACCTTTTTCCCCCTCATAGTCTCCCTCACCAAACACACATGCACAGTGTACTCAGTTTGAAACTTTCTTTCTTTCCATTTTGCACTTTGTCATTGCCCACCTCTGCCTGTCCATGAGTACGAATCAATCAACAAGTCAGCGGAACATTATTTTTAGCTACTGCTGGGGTCATTATACAGAATTTTGTTCTCAGCAAGAGTGCATGCACTTTGTTCTTCATTTTAACTTAGTTGGTGTGGTAGCCTAGCAACAAATCACTTAGCTCCTTTCCATCACCTTCTTCTGACTTCACTCAATACAAACCTTCCATTTGCATCTTGAAATAGTCGGCCATTCACAAAAGCCCTATAATTACTGATAACCAAGGCAAAAACTGCAGTGATTTCTTGCACTCACTTGGTCTAAAAGAGGACTCCCCTTATTTTTTCTTCCTTATTTTTCTTTAAATATACATCCATCCAGGAAGTCCATATTTGTCCCTCACTACACCATTCCCAGGGGCTTATACAGCAGTCTCCTGTTTATAGCTCAACTGCAGAGTAGTGGCCATTAAGTTGTTCATTACTGAAAGAAAGGATAACCAGGGACCGGGGTTTTGCCTTTCACATTGTAAAGCTTTCAGAGATGAAGAGTGATGTTGAGATATTCTGCACTGCATTCCTATAATAATAATACATTTTAAAAAATGCAAAATTGGGGAATTACAAAGATTTTAAGCTTTTTTTATTTGAAATTAGTGTACGATTAAATTTATTTACAATATGTAGTCAAGTCTTTACTAATTCTGCAAATAACTGTCAATAATGATTGAAATGACTGATTTCTACTTTATTATTCACATATGACTGCAAAGCCCCATTTCCACTCAGCCCCATTTCTAGCTACCTAATTGTGTAACTACTAAGTAGTTATAAGATAAACTTTTGTAATTGTGTTAGCACAGATAATTTGTAATTAAAGCAATGTACTTATCTTTCTTTAGGTTGTACAATATCATATGTGGTTCATTTGCATTTCTGAAGTTCGGTTCTAGTTTCAAACATGGACAAAATGATTATTATATTGGTGTTGTTTTCTTAATGGCATGAAGTCATTCCATGTGCCATATGTAAATAATAAATAAATAACCAAATATTATAAGCAGTAATAGTCATTTACAACATTAGTAATATCCTAACTGTATTTTGGTGTGTTAACAAAAAAGTATTATTAAAACTTTTTTAATTATTCCAACCTTTTCAATTCTGATAGACATACATATGCACAATTTCAGCTTATAATTAATGTTTCATTTTAAGTATTTGTCTGTGAAGTGCTGAAACCTCTTTTTTTCTCTGATAAGGCTACTTTTAAAGGCTGGATGGACATTATGTATGCAGCAGTGGATTCACGTGCTGTAAGTGTTGAAATGCACATTTATTGATTTATTTATTTATGTAGCCATTTATTGGTTACGTATTTGTGTCTTATCACCAATTAATGAGTAGCTTATTGCTTTTGAACCTATTTTGAAATACAACATAAATTTCAATGTACATGGCATTGTACTTGTAATAAAAATGACTATGCATTAAGACATCAGATTACTTGTAATTTATGTAAAAATCATAGTTTCCATAATAGACACAATACAATAAAAAAGGGTTTTTATGTTCTATCGATTAAGATGTTATACATCCTGTGGGTATAAATGTTAGTAGTTAAGTTAATTCAGAAGAAATAATTGCCATTGTCTAATCCAACAGGTGGAGGAGCAGCCAGTCAAGGAGATAAATCTGTACATGTACCTGTATTTTGTCATTTTCATCATTTTCGGATCATTCTTCACATTAAACCTTTTCATCGGTGTGATAATTGACAACTTCAATCAACAGAAACGAAAGATAAGTATAAATATGGGTTCTTCTGTGCTCTGAACTAATGTAAAAACCTCTCTTTATTCAGTGTTTACATTTATCTACCTAAGTGTATATCATCAATGAATAAAATTCTGATTTTACAGTGTGTGACAAGAGAAGTAATAATAACAATGACATTTTTCTTTACTTAGGTGGACAGGATATCTTCATGACTGAAGAGCAAAAAAAGTATTATAATGCCATGAAAAAGCTTGGATCAAAAAAACCTCAGAAACCTATTCCTAGGCCTATGGTGAGAAGTTACATACTATTTAAAACATGTTTAAAAAAAAATAAAAAATACAGAAATTGGTTATAAATTATTACATTTTGTTTAAAATATCTTTCTTATATTTTTTTTTACTGTGAGATTAAACTAATTAACCAGAATTATACTTTTTTACCCATCTTAAACAAGAATGGCAGTTATTCTAGTGCAGTTCTGTATACTACCAATGGTATAACTGCATTCTATTTGCTATGCAATATGCAGTTTGGGAGGCAACTAATAAATAACACAGGTCCACTTCATTGTCTGCACATCAAATGCACCCCTCAGGCAACTTAACTGGATGGTCCTATTACTGAAACAATAATTTTATGGGTTCAGTAATTTGTTAAGATTTAAGAGATTGTATTGTAAGAGATAAATTGTATTGCTTCTGGAAGGCACAGCCTTTGATTCACTTTCACCAGCACTTACTACAAACTTTGAAAAATTGTTCTTACAGGATTATTGTAAATATGTAAGATAGGTTCTGACAAATCCATCGTAAGTTGAATTTATCGTAAATCGAGAACTTTAATATATACTGTATGTATGATAGCACAGCCTATATTAAACACAATTAAACATGATCGTAACCACAGCTTTTCCTCATTACATTTTCCAGCGCTCATCACTCCTGTTATGTGACTCCCTACTTCATGCAGTGCTGAATGCTGGGGAGTACTGTAGTGCATATGTACTTTACTCATGTTTAAAATACTTACATTAAACTACAGTTGAGCAAAGTCATTAACATAAAGCTGATTTTATATGTATTTAATATCTCATTTAATTTATTGAATAATGTATTGAAAGTGCAAAACAAAAAACGATTGTTGCACGACCACGGTTTTCCTCACTGCATTTCGCAGCGCTCATCACTCCTGCCATACAACCCCCTACGTCACACACTGCCTAATTCCTCATCTGACTGCGGGAGAGTACTGAGTATATTTCATGTACTATGTATGGCTTGTCCGGGAAAATTCTAAATGCAGAGTACGGTTTCTGCTGAATGTGTATTTATGCTTACTATCAAATTCCCATCATAAAGTCGAAATATCATAAGTTGTGCCATCATAAAATGGGAACTACAGTACCTGTATTTATAAAGCAGTGTTGTGGTCAGCACCATCTCTGTTGAGACCAACACAAGACCAATACTCATTACCAACCAAGACCAGACAAGACCAAAACCGCAGACTTCAAGGTTAAGGTGGATTACAGTTTTAGTAGAATCTAGCTATTTTGGAATTAGAGCCTCATTAGAGGAAATAACCACAAGTATGGTGGACAATACTAAGCACTTAAAATTATTTTTCTGGATATGACTTTATGTGGAAAAACCAAATGTCACTGTAATGGCGTACAATAGCAGTTTAACAAGAAATATTTAGTATGTATGACCTTAAAAGAAAATGTTATCTTTTTTCTGCCAGTAAACGAACAAAACCCATGACAAACTTTAAAAGTATCCTTAAATATTTCATATTGTTTTGAGACACCTGAACAATATGAAATAATTAAAAAGTCTTTGAGACACAGGCCAAAACCAAGATTGCCAAAAATATTGCGTTGATACTGAGACTGTCACTTTGAATGATTTTTTTTTTCATTCCTATACATTTCTAAACTTGGATTTAATGCATATTGTGATTTATTTTCCCGTTCAGAACCCATTCCAAGGATTCTTCTTTGACTTGGTGTCAAAGCAAGCCTTTGACATCATTATAATGCTGCTCATCCTCCTTAATATGTTGACCATGATGGTGGAAACAGACGAACAGTCTCTTTACATGGAGTCGATCCTATACAATGTCAACCTGGCATTCATTGTGGTCTTCACAACTGAGTGCATCATCAAGATCATTGCCCTCCGCTGCTATTTCTTCACCGTCAGCTGGAACATCTTTGACTTTGTGGTGGTCATCCTGTCTATTGTGGGTAGGTAGACAAGGACTTATAGTGTATCCAAACCAAATTTGAGTAAAAGGATTTCAATGAGATATTGTACAGTGTTGCTTAAAAGGTTGTGAACCCTTTAGAATTTTCTATATATCTGCATAAATATGACCTAAAACATCATCAGATGTTCACAAAAGTCCTAAAAGTAGATATAAGATATAAAAGTAGAGAACCCAGTTAAACAAATGAGACAAAAATCTTATATTTGGTCATTTATTTATTGAAGAAAATGATCCAATATTACATACTAGTGAGTGGCAAAAGTATGTGAACCTCTAGAATTAGCAGTTAATTTGAAGGTGAAATTAGAGTCAGGTGTTTTCAATCAATGGGATGACAATCAGGTGTGAGTCGGCACCCTGTTTTATTTAAAGAACAGGGATCTATCAAAGTCTGCTCTTCACAACACATGTTTGTGGAAGTGTATCATGGCACGAACAAGAGATTTCTGAGGACCTCAGAAAAAGAGTTGTTGATGCTCATCAGGCTGGAAAAGGTTACAAAACCATCTCTAAAGAGTTTGGACTCCACCAATCCACAGTCAGACAGATTGTGTACAAATGGAGGAAATTCAAGATCATTGTTACCCTCCCCAGGAGTGGTCGACCAACAAGGATCACTCCAAGAGCAAGGCGTGTAATAGTTGGCGAAGTCACAAAGGACCCCAGGGTAGCTTCTTAGAAACTGAAGGCCTCTCTCACATTGGCTAATGTTAATGTTCATGAGTCCACCATAAGAAGAACACTGAACAACAATGGTGTGCATGGCAGAGTTGCAAGAAGAAAACCACTGCTCTCCAAAAAGAACATTGCTGCTCATCTGCAGTTTGCTTAAGATCACATGGCTAAGGCATAAGGCTATTGGAACAATGTTTTGTGGAAGGATGAAACCAAGAAATAATTTTTTGGTTTAAAAGAAAAGCGTTATATTTAGAGAAAGTAAAACACTGCATTCCAGCATAAGAACCTTATCCAATCTGTGAAACATGGTGGTGGTAGTATCATGGTTTGGGCCTGTTTTGCTGCGTCTGGGCCAGGATGGCTTGCCTTATTGATGGAACAATGAATTCTGAATTATATCAGAGATTTCTAAAAGAAAATGTCAGGACATTGACACTGTCCATGAACTGAATCTCAAGAAAAGACAACAACCCTAAGCACACAAGTCATTCTATCAAAGAATAATTAATGAAGATAATGTTTTAATGAAGAGATGTTGTGGAAGGACCTGAAGGGAGCAGTTAATGTGAGGAAACCCACCAACATCCCAGAGTTGAAGCTGTTCTGTATGGAGGAATGGGCTAAAATTCCTCCAAGCCGGTGTGCAGGACTGATCAACAGTTACAGGAAACGTTTAGTTGCAGTATTGCTGCACAGGGGGGCCACAGCAGATACTGAAAGGTTCACATAGTATGTAAGATTGGATAATTTTCCTCAATAAATAAATGACCAAGTATAATATTTTTGTCTCATTTGTGTAACTGGGTTCTCTTTTTGTACTTTTAGGACTTGTGTGAAAATCTGATGATGTTTTAGGTCACAAACTTTCAAGCACCACTATGTATTTGTAAGCGTATAGCTTATAACTCAGTGGAATTTAAAAAATAAGCTCTGAAAAAAATTGTAGTATGAAAATAAGTGCAACTCTTTCTGTAGATTACTTGGTCCTATTGAATAACATCTACCACAGCAGCAAAATGCAGTTACTGAAACGCTATCTCAAGAAGGTGAAAAACCTCTTCATCTGCCATAGAAAAGATTAACAGTAAAACCAATATACTCTTGGTCTGACTTATCAAGTCTACCACCAATGAAATTGCACAGCACTATATATAATGAAGGGACAGGATGTAATAAGCCCTGGTTAGGCTTCAGAGTAGATGCTCCACATGTCCTTTAAGACCCAATGACCCAAGCCAAATGGTTAACAGGGAAAATGATTGACCATCACTGATAAAAATGAAGTCTGAGCTAAGTTGAAGGTAATTGGAGCAATCAAGGCTATCAGCAGATTAGGAAATGACTGAAATTTGAAATTTGACACTTGTTAACTGGAGAACTGAAATACCTGATACATGGTTGTCCCCATACATTTTTTTACAGTTTACGTGAGTAGTATTGTAGTTCAAACTAAACACCCACATGCACGTTCAGTCTGTGAAGGGGTCAGAAATCTCAAAAGGCACGACTGAAGTATTGGGGGTGGGTTGTATGAGTATGATGTAAATCCTCAGTTTATTGAGTGAATTGGTTAACGATCTTGACTTCAGCTGAACAATTTGATGGAATTCTAGTATGTACATACAATATACTGCTATGTGTTTTTCACATTAACTCACAACATTTTTATCTCAGGCATGTAAATGTATTTTGACACATTCTTTGAATTGCCTTGCAGGTATTGTCCTCGCAGATATCATTGAGAAATACTTTGTTTCGCCCACACTTTTCCGAGTAATTCGACTGGCTCGAATAGGGCGTATTCTTCGACTCATTCGCGGAGCCAAAGGAATCAGGACATTACTCTTTGCCTTAATGATGTCCTTACCTGCACTGTTCAATATTGGTCTCCTGCTCTTCTTAGTCATGTTCATTTATGCCATTTTTGGAATGGCAAACTTTGCCTATGTGAAGAAACAAGGTGGAATTGATGACATGTTTAACTTTGAGACGTTTGGCAACAGCATGATTTGCCTTTTTCAGATAACAACGTCAGCTGGCTGGGACAGCCTGCTCAGTCCCATTTTAAATAACTCCCCTGAGGAGTGTGATCCCAATGTGCCAAACATTGGCACAACTGTTCGGGGAAACTGTGGGAACCCTTCGGTGGGTATAACTTTCTTTGTTACTTACATTATCATTTCTTTTCTCATTGTGGTGAACATGTACATTGCCATTATCCTGGAGAATTTCAGCGTGGCCACAGAGGAGAGCACTGAGCCACTAAGTGAGGACGATTTTGAAATGTTCTACGAAGTCTGGGAGAAGTTTGACCCTGAGGCCACACAGTTCATCGAGTACGCCAAGCTTTCAGATTTTGCTGACACACTGTCTGAGCCACTGCGCATTGCCAAGCCTAATAAAATCAAGCTGATTTCCATGGACTTGCCCATGGTAAGCGGTGACAAAATTCATTGCCTGGACATCTTGTTCGCTTTTACCAAGCGAGTGCTGGGAGAGTCCGATGAAATGGATGCTCTTAAGCAACAGATGGAGGAGAAGTTCATGATGGCAAACCCTTCGAAAATCTCCTACGAGCCCATCACCACAACTTTACGCCGTAAGCAAGAGGAGGTATCGTCTATTGTTATACAAAGGGCCTACAGACGGCATCTGCTCCGGAGGCAGCTGAAGCAAGCCTCATTCTTGTATCGACAGATCAACATAGAGGGGGCTCCCAGTGAGGACGACAGTCCACCAGAGAAGGAAGGACTCATAGCCTTCTTAATGAAGGAGAATTATGGCCCTGAGGCTGAGGCTTTGTCCTCGACCTCTTTGCCACCATCTTATGACAGTGTAACAAGAGACACTAGTGAGCTTTTACAAGCTCTAATACCTGAGCCCAGGAACAGTGACCTGAGCAAACCTTATCCTGACCTTGACAAAGACCGTGAGACATTTCTATAACATTAAGTATGAAATGGTTTCTCACACAACTTCTTGTTATTTTTTTCTTTGTTTACAGAATGTAACATAGCTCAAACAGCACATAAACTCAGTCTTGATACAAGTGCATCAAGGCTACAAAGTTGTTTTTTTGTAGTACAAGTTGATGTTTATAATTCTCCTGTGTTTCACATTTTATTGACTATACAGGGAGGAAGTGTAGACAGCTCACATCAACTTTGCTTTAGTATATATGCATGAGTGACATCTGCAACAGTTACTGCAGTTATATCACAGATGTAATAATCCTGTTAGATCGAAAAAAATACGGTTTATTAACATTTACAAAGTATGCCTGACCGTCTGAGTTTATTAAAGGTCTTACTTAAATGGATGTGATTTTTTTTCCGACATTAGCTGTCACATTATTTAGAAGAGGCAAGACTAGAACATTATCTGTATAGTCTTGTTATTGTTATCCCATATATTTTTAAAAGCATTTTGATACAAGTACTTATAAAAATTACCTCTGTCCAGGTTGTGTCATTAGCGATGAGAGAGGGAGCAAGGAGATATGTCAAATTAGAGGATTGACACTAATTTGATTTCAATTGCGTATTTATTGTTTTGTTTTGTTTTGTTTTGTTTGTTTGTTCACTTCTCACATATTTTCATTTACACAAGTCAGTCTCTTTATAAATAGCCTGGTCTGGTTACGGGATAATCAGTTCTAGTAAGACAATCAAACATGACTCAGCAATGGTCTCATGTACAACATCCATCTTTATCAACTGCTATCAAAAACTGCACATGGTTCTATTCCAAGTATCAAACACACTACACATTGAAACTTTTGGTGAGATTTATTCTACTTTTGAGTATTTATTTTGCATGAAGGAACTTCATTGTCATTTTCTTTGTAAAGCTGAAAACAAACCCTTATTTTGCACATATGGTTAACTCTATGAATTTACTGGAACCCTTGGTAAAGATGGGTGAACAAAAAAGATGGTTACAAAAAAGTCTTTGGGGTTAATTCGCTTATTCTCACACTAGGATTATGCTACAAATCATGCTGTGTACATGAATGCACTAGTCATAGGTCAATTTAGAGTGACCAGTCACCTAATGCATGTCTCTGGAGGAAACCGGAGCACCCAGAGTAAACCAAAGCAGAAACTGGGAGTACATGCAAACTTCACACAGACGGAGTCCGGGGTTGGGATAGAACGGGGGATCTCAGATTTGTGAGGTGAATGCGCTGACATCATGTGCCACTGTGCTGCCCTAAAAGAGATGAATAAATGTTGCTGAATTGTATCGGTCAGTTATTGAATATGGTAAATGTCTGTTACTATGATGTAGTCCATTAGCAAATTGATCAGTTGTGTAATTGAGAGATGGTCTCTCTCTTTGTTTTCTTTGCAAGAACCAGGGTCATGAGAATTGGTTTGGTATTTTCCATAGATATGTGTTGATCCAAAAAAAGCTGTACACACTGCTGAAAAATGTGAAAATGTGAGCTGTAATGCACCTGGAACAGGATGCAAGTGTTTTTTATGCACTGTAAGGATGACATTTAGAAGGGCAAAATTGTCCCCAAGGATAATGGTTAAATATTTGCTAAAGATGGCATCATTTGCTTATGAAGGTAGCATTAAGTAAATGTACCTAAATGAAAGGTTACAGTAATGCAGTGGTTCCCAAAGTGGGTGGTGTGGACCTATTGGGGTGGTTCAACAAGCCAAATGAATAAGATATATATAAGATTTAATGCATGTCATTTGTAATAATTCCACTGTAAATGCGACTTTATTTTGTTCAATAAGTAGTTACAGTTCTTTAGTTGCCGGGGGGTGGACTCTTGGAATATTCTTGTCTACAACAGGGAGGTTCTGCAGAAAAAGTTTGGGAACCACTGCAGTAGTGTGAGATTGTGCTAACAAACACAAAGACATTTTCCATAACCTTTTAAGCCCATCTTTACCAAGGGTTCCAATAATTCTAGAGATGACTACTGAGTTGAGCAATAATTTGGTACTATTTAATACAATACATACTTTGATTTAGATATATTAAGAAAGAAAAAAATGTGTAATTTTTAAAATGTAAGTGTAACCTCTTTCTGGCTCCATGGCTTTCTGCAAAACTTTATTTTCTATCTCAGTCTCAAATTAAGAGATGAATACATTGAGTATGTTTTTCATGTCAACATAACACGTTTGTTGAAGGGCTGTTTTTGTAGCAATAGACCCCAAGTGTGCCTGGTAGAACTTGAGTCCTGTTTATTTCTTTTCACCAGTGCAACAAACTCATCATTAAAAGGCATGGCAAACCTGTTTCACAAACGAGAATTATGGATGTCTTCATTTATGTTCTACTAAATTCCACCATGCTAAAATGTAATTTAATTAATGAATTATTTTACATTTTGCCATATTTAATCAAACTAAAATCCCTTCATTATCACTAGAACGAGTTTAAAATGTGCCATAAATTCCAATAAAAAGAGCCATTAGTGGCTATATTTACATATGTGTAATAGAGATGTACTTAGATGTTCTCTCTCATAACAGGAACATTGTTTAAATGAAAACTTTTAGAGCACTGCATGTTTACTTTGTCTCAACAAAGATATGTTAAATATTTTTAAAAGAATTACAGAGGGTGTTAAGCAGTTCAGAATCACTCAACTGGATTGATGTAACCAAGGAAAGTCAGAAGTCGTTGAATTTACAGCAATAGCTCTGGGGAAATGTATACTCTCATTATTCCTAATTAGTGAGCCTACATAACAAATGTCATACACTATACCCGATGGATAATTCTGCTCCTCTCTTCTTACAGTCCATTCATTCACAGAATCCTAGATTAGATCAATATTATACAGTGGACATTGTATTGTGTTAAAGTGGTTGTTGATGCAGGCATTTCTTTTCTCTGATCTGTCACCTACAGTGTATGTTACACTGCAACAGACCTGGCAACATTCATCCAGTGTTTTGTGTTTAATCTAAACTGAGCAGCCATCTATTTTCATCTTTGATACCCAAAAATACAAAAGACAGCAATTGGAATTCTTGTGAAGGAAAGTATTTGCTAAACTTTTTTTCTCTTCTGGAGAGGAGCCATATATTACCTAAAAGAAAGATGAGCATGACCTGTATTGTATGTGTATCGAACTGCTCAGTGTCTACAATGTGTGTGCATGCATGCTTCTACATGCATTGCAATGCTACTTTGTTGCGGGTAGTTCAGAGATAGAGATGATAACTGCAGGTGGAATCCGTGTGGTGATGCAGATTAGATTCAATTTGACATTCAGAGAGGGGGATGTAAGGCACCCTTCTGTTCAGCACTTAGCATCTTTCTTAACATGCTTATAAAAATAATCTAGTCCAATTACGATAGGAAGAAGATGAGGAAGGATGACTTGAACCAGTATGATTATGCTCAGAGTACACTTTATGGCCAAAGGTTTGTGGACAACCTTTCAGGCATCAAATCTCATTGGACAAACAGTGACAAGAATTAACTGGACCGAACATCTCAGTGACTCTTGTTGTAACACTTTCATAGGTTCACAAGTCAGTTAATCAAATTTCTGCTTTGCCCTTCTAAGTAAGTTACAAATAGAAATGATTTGGCAGCTTTTATGGTGGTTTACACAGAGCCCTGACCTTAACTCCACTAGACACCTTTGAGACTAAATATAATTATTATAATAGAATATTATAGCAGTGTTATTTTTCCACATTAGTGCCTGACCTCATCATGGCCATGTTCCAAAAGCTAGTAGAAAGCCTTCCCAGATGAGTGAAGGCTGTTGTAGCAGCAAAATGTTAATTTTGTCCACAGACTTTTGATTGTAAGGTGTATTTGCACACAGTAAAACAAACTATATTAAATAATAACACTTGACTAAAATACAAAATGTATTCTCAAAGTCAAATGGTCACTTTTATCCTGTGAACAGACAGTGATAGCTTCAGAAACCATTTGTAGGAAATTGATTTTGTAATCACTCACAGAATCCATTACAGGTTGCAAGAGAGTGTTCACCTAAATAAATGCAGCATCTACAGTATGGCAATTAAAACTGACAATTGAAAAAAGTGCAACAATATTTCTTCCTTGCAAAACATAATCTAGATATTGAACATGATTCCTGAAATTCATCAGCCCATGCACAAAGAATGTAACGAATCACTATTTCTGCTTTCTAATACTGCCTTGCTACCCAAGTTCGTTATTGATTTGGGTTCACACAATATATATTCAATCACCCGCACACAAACCACAGGGACACTTTTCTATATACTGTACATTTCAAAAGATACCCGTCTGTGCAATATAAAAGCAGATAAAGGAATAAAAAGGCATATTTTATCTGTGCTTTGCATATATATTGTACAAATAACAGTTAAATCACAGCAGGTGTATTTTATAAATAGTAGAATTTGCTATATTTGCTTGCAATTTTAATTTCATTTTTTCTAAGGGAATTTAGTGTACAAATTCTAGCTGCTGCTTAAGAAAGCAAGGAAAATGTGTCTGATCTAGAATCAGGCTTCAAACCTAAGGCTAGCTATTAGCCCGTATAGATGACCAAACAGAACCAGAGTCTGCATCTGGAGTTCTATGGGAATATTTTTGGAGGTTACTTGAGGCAAAGATTAAAAAAAGGCCTCAGACGTTTCCCCCCTAATTTTTGTGACTGTCTATTTATTTATTTATTTAATTTTTTTACACTGTTAGACTGTGCATGCTGCAATATGACAACTTTTTTTCAAGAATGGCTTCACATTTGTAAATCTCAGTTGTGTTACTCCCCTTTTTTGATTGTTTGTTTGAAATAAAAGGAAATTAAAAACAAACTGTCGGCTGTAGTCCTCGTATTAAGGGCATTCAGACAAAGTTTTTAGAAAAGCATTGTTGCCAACTATCTATAGTAATGCATAATAGGATGGACTGCCTTTGTCATCATGGTTTATTTTTCTTTCAGCACTGCTGTGTAGTTCTTTCCCACAGGAAGTTCACCTGGAATTGATATGTGTATTAAGTCTAGTTAGCTATTTAATATGCTAATGTTCACTTAAAACTTAATCTACACTATACTGACTCTATTTACTGTACAAAATTTTGACAGCCATAACTGTTTGTGTTGAATACGTTTCCAATGTCAATACCTCAGAAAATTTGTAAAAACCACATATAAACATACTGCAGTGTGAACCTGAAACTTGATTCTGATACAGCAATGGCAATAAATGAACCCTTTTGCCAGATTTAGACCAAACAGTTGTGACTCCAGTACAAACAGTTCTTCTGCTCACCTACAGGTGTTTGTATTCAGTAAAGGGTGAGACAGGTGTCACATTAACTCAGGGCATGTTGATGCTGTGTTGAACTGGATGGAAGTTACTCTACAAGCCCTTGTTCATCACTTTCAGTGTATACACTACACACACTAAAGCAGACATTTTCTGAACAAACACCATGTGATCACACCACAGAATCCTCAAGAAAGTGACACAGAAGACATTTAAGGATCTAAAAGCAGATCTTTTTTTGCAAAAATATGGGTGAGAAGTCATTAACTGAAAGCTTCTAATAGAAAACAAGATTACTATACCTCTTCCCAAAATCCCATTATTACAGTGGAAAAGTGAGTACAATATCATTATTCTTCAAACTTTTTTAGACCACATTTCAAAGCCTTCAGTTTGCTTTGTTTAAAAGTTTATATGCAACTGCCTTGTAATCTTTCTTTGAGGAACATTGTTTTTAATAAAATTGTATAATTTTCTTATATTTGTTGACAAACTGGAGAGCTTAAAGACTCAGCCTTTCGTGGATACTGTTTTTTGTACCAAATCATGATTATAATCACCTGCTGACATCACCTGTTTGAAATCACATCATTCTTTATATGTGGTTTTGTTTTGTTATTGTGTATTTTTTAACTTCATCACTAGCCCTAAATTGCCCACATCAAAGCTTTTTAAACAAAACGTGTGTTGCAGGCCTGAAATGCAGGAATGGATACAAATCAAATGTTGACCAGACAAAACATGTAATATCTAGGGTTGATACTGTCTGCAATAAAATAAAAGTCAAAGTAAATTTAAGAAACACTGCATTTTTATT
>JAJAGP010005506.1:0-32621 GCA_025084515.1 Ancistrus triradiatus
GATAAAGAGCGGTGACGAGTGGAAGACAGCGTTGAACACCCCGCTGGGGCACTTCAAATACAAGGTTATGCCATTTGCCTCATGAATCCTCCGTCAGTGTTTCAAGCCTTTGTTAATGATGCACTCAGGGACTATCTAAATCATTTTGTTTTTGTATACCTTGATGACATTTAGATTTTTTTCAGCTCTGAACAGGCTGATTGTGAAGGCCGAGAAGTGCGCCTTTCATGTGGACACTGTACCATTCCTGGGCTTCATAATCCAGGGAAGCATTCGAGTGGACCCTTTGAAGATCAAGGTTGTGGCAGAGTGGCCCGTTTCCCCGGAGCTCCAGCGTTTCCTAGGATTCGCCAACTTTTACCTTTGCTTCATCCGAGACTACAGTAAGGTAGCAGCTCCCCTCACCCAGCTCACCTCTACTAAGTCTCCCTTAAGATGGACTACGGAGGGTGATGGGGCGATTCGGCGCCTTAATGAGTTGTTTACCTCGGCTCCGGTCCTTGTCCAGCCCCATGCTGGGAGACAATTCATTGTAGAGGTAGACCTGGGAGTGGGAGCTGTTCTGTCTCAGCGTGTGGGTCCAGACAACAAGCTGCATCCCTGCGCCTTTTTCTCTTGGCACCTCTTGCCTGTGGAAGCGAACTATGATGTAGGGAACCGGGAATTGCTCACCATCAAGCTGACCCTCGAGGAGTGGCAACACTGGCTTGAGGGAGTGGACGGACCACAAGAACCTGGCCTACATACAGTCCGCCAAGAGGCTCAACTCTTGCCAGGCCAGGTGGGCTCTATTTTTCTCCCATTTTAACTTTACGCTAACCTATTGTCCTGGCTCCAGGAACACCAAGCCAGATGCTTTCTCCCGCCTGTACTCCTCTGGGGGCCTGGAGGTGTCTGACGACCCCGTCCTCCCGCCTGACCACCTGGTAGCCCGGCTGTCCTGGGAAGTGAAGCACAAGGTCAAGCAGGGGCCCCAGGGGTCAGGTCTGCCGTACTTCGGTGGGGGTATGACTCCAAGTTCATGGGCCACCCCAGCAATCACCGCACCCTGTCTCTGATCTGGAGGTACTTCTGGTGGCCCACCATGGAGGTGAACATTCGTGGCGGCCTGTTTCACTTGTGCCCAAAGCAAGACATCTCACCAGACCCCGGTCGGCCTGCTCCAGCCACTGCCGGTCCCGGGTTGCCCGTGGTCCCACATCGCCGTGGACATCGTCACGGGGCTCCCGGAGTCTGACGGGAAGACGACCATCCTCACAGTCATTGACCGGTTCTCGAAGGCC
Source organism: Ancistrus triradiatus (assembly GCA_025084515.1). NCBI lineage: Eukaryota > Metazoa > Chordata > Actinopteri > Siluriformes > Loricariidae > Ancistrus > Ancistrus triradiatus. The sequence goes on from JAJAGP010005506.1 coordinate 1,284, forward strand.
ATCTGGCTGGTGGCCCTTTCCAAACTGCCCACCTATTTGACCAGGTGTTTAAGATTCATGGAATCCCTACGGACATCATATCAAACCGGGGGCCCCAGTTCACATCGCAGGTTTGGAGGAAGTTCTGCAGGTCCATGGGGACCACGGTCCTGATGTTGGGGTTTCACCCCCAGTCCAACAGACAGACTGAACGGGTGAATCAGGAAATCAAGGCCACTCTGCACTGCCTGTCCACTCAGGACCCCAAGAAGTGGAGCCTGAGTATGCCCATAACACCCTGACGAACTCGTCCACGGGCATCTCACCGTTTGAGGCATCCTTGGGATACCAGCCACCCCTGTTCCCAGATACGGAACCAGAGGTGGCTGTTCCCTCCATCCAACATCACCTCCGCTGATGACACTAGACCTGAAAAACCACCAGGGCAGCCCTGCTCAAGGCCTGTGGGGGTACCCAACGGTCCGCCAATTGCCACCGAAGACCCTACCTACACCCCAGGACAGTCGGTCTGGCTCTTGGCGCAGAACATTCCACTTCAGGTAGGTCTTCCGTTCGTCTCAAGTTACTTCGCCAGATGCGCATACACCCCACATTTCATGTCTCGCAAATTAAACAGGTGGCCTCTTCGGGCTTGGCTGCACCTCATCATTCTTCGCTCCACCCCCATTGTCGCCACCTGCTCCTCATTCCTGTTCATCACCAGCTCTCCACAAAGCCCTGGATCACGCAGCCAGAGATCACTGGATCATCAGTTGACGTTGCCTGGTTCCACGCTTAGCTTATTCACTTGTTCATGCCTAGATCTCATCTATGCTTCGCCTTATTGTCAAGCCATTGCTTCGTGTAGCATTAGCCTAGCAACGTTAGCTTCTCCTAGCTTAGCATTAGCTCTATATGCATTTTCCCTGTCTTGTTGTTTTTCTTTCGGCTCTCATGCCAGGTTTTGGTTCTCAGTCTTTCCTCACGTGGGCTTTCTTGCTTGCAGCCCACGGACCCCTTGCAGGACCACAGCTGTCTCGAGACATCCCTTCCTGGGGACGTCAACCGCAAGTCGCCACTGCCCTGCCATTCATGGACCGTCATATTTCCTGGACTCTTGCTGGTTTACGCCTGTCCTGTTCAGCACACCCGTTACCGAGTTCCCGAACCTTGCCTTCACCTGTCTAGCTTTCAGAATAAATATTTACCTTTGTTTCGTTACTAGTAGAGAAAGGACTGATTTATTTTGTTTGAATAGATTGTTGTTATTCAATAACAATAGAAAAAAATTTTGGTTCATAATTAACAGCCTCAGACAGATGCAATGGACTCGGATGGTCTCAACAACAATTTCTGGATCTACCTTACCTCGAGACTGAGACAAGGCCAAGCTCAAATGAGTTCGATTCCAAAAAATGCTTGTTCATGATCTTGAGACCAAGACTTGACTCGAGTACTATAACACTATTAACAACCATGCCAAATACTAAACAGAGTAGAGAAAATGATTTGTTGTCATCACACAACAATACTAAGAAGTATTTTATCTGCATTGTAATTATCTAGATAGCTTTCAAAATAAACGAGGAGGTGCGGTGGCTCAATGTGTAGCACTGTCGTCTCACAGCAAGAAGGTCCTGGATTCGATCCCAGGTAGAGCGATTTTAGTCCATTTTGTGTGGAGTCTGCATGTCCTCCCTGTGTCTGCTTGGGTTTACTCCGGGTACTCCGGTTTCCTCCCACAGTCCAAAGACATGAACTAGATTAATTGTTTATGCTAAATGGGCCCAATTGTCTCATTATCTCACCACACTCATCTTTCGCCACCTGTGATGGCAGGATGGGTTTCCCACCATGCACTTTATCTCGAAAAGTCGTCAACCTCGACTCTCATTCACCATTTTTGAAATGTGACTAATTTCTTGCCAGCAGTGAAATTGTCTCCTGTTAAGCCACCAAGTTTTCAGTGGTAGGTGTCACTTTATTCCTGCTGACAGGGTCACCTCCCACACTCCCTCTCTTCAGCTGGCAGCTCATCTTGCCAGCGGATCTTGACCCTACTCACTCTGCTGATGCCTTGTTGCTAATTGTTATTGCTCCGTTGATTTGTTAATGTCTTATCAGTGTGTTTATGTACACTGTAAATGTGGTTGTTTGATCATGAGTGTTGCCGATTAACACTCATTGTCAGCATTAGGAACAGTGGTGCTTGAAAGTTTGTGAACCCTTAAGAATTTCCTAAATTTCTGCATAAATATGATGTAAAACATCATCAGATTTCCAGAGAAGTCCTAAAAGTAGATAAAGAGAACCCAGTTAAACAAATGAGACAAAAATATTACACTTGATCTTTATTTATTGTGGAAAATGATCCAATTTTACATATTAGTGAGTGGCAAAAATATGTGAGCCTCTAGGATTAGCAGTTAATTTGAAGGTGAAATTAGAGTCAGTTGTTTTTTCAGTCAATGGGATGACAATTCAGGTGTGAGTGGGCACCCATGTTTTATTTCTTAAAAGTCTGCTCTTCACAGCAAGTGTTTGTGGTAGTGATTCATGGCACAAACAAAGGAGATGAGACCAAAATAGAACTTTTTGGTAAAAAAAAAAAAAAGCGTTAATGTTTGGAGAAAAGAAAAACACCCATTGGTGAAAAACATGGTGGTGGGTAGTATCATGGTTTGGGCCCTGTTTTTGCTGCATCTGGGCCAGACGGCTTGCCGTCATTGATGGAAACAATGAATTCTGAATTATATCAGAGAATTCTAAAAGAAAATGTCAGGACATCTGTCCATGAACTGAATCTCAAGAGAAGGTGGGTCATGTAGCAAGACAACGACCCTTAAAGCACACAAGGTCGTTTCTACCAAAGAATGGTTACAGAAGTATAAAGTTCATGTTTTGGAATGGCCAAGTCACAAAAGTCCTGACCTTAAACCAATCAAAATGTTGTGGAAGGACCTGAAGTGAGCAGTTAATGTAAGGAAAACCCACCAACATCCCAGAGCTGAAGCTGTTCTGTATGGGAGGAATGGGCTGAATTTACTCCAGGCCGATGTGCAGGACTGATCAAGAGTTACATGAAAACATTAGTTGCAGTTATTGCTGCACAGGGGGGTCACACCAGATACTGAAAGCAAAGGTTCACATACATTTGTCACTCACTAATATGTAATATTGGATCATTTTCCTCAATAAACTAAATGACCAAGTATAATTTTTTTGTCTCATTTGTTTAACTGGGTTCTCTTTATCTACTTTTAGGACTTGTGTGAACAATCTGATGACGTCTTAAAAATAGCCCAAGCAACAGAGGTAGGTGAAGATAACCAGTTTAGACTGTATATGACTAGTTTCAATATAACCTTGTGTATTGATGTAACCTTGTGTGTTCTGTCACTAAAATGGTCATTGATACAGATAGCAAACTTTAAATAAATCCAAATAAACAACAAACAAAAATGTAAAAATTATTTTTCATCAAGTCATCAAATAGCTGCTCTGCTAAAGCTTCCACTGTCAACTGTAAGTGTTGTTACTGCAAAATAATAACAATAACTTCAGAATACAGTATACCACATGAGCGCACAAAAAAGGACTGAAGAAAAAAATAATTCAATTAACTACCAACTTTCAGACTAAAGTAATGTTTATTGGAAGCTTCATAGACTGTTTCCACAGGTGAGTAGCCTCATATAATGCGAGGATCACCATGTGCAATACCAAACAGTGTGGTGTGGAAGCAATGGGACTGTGTTCTCATGCTTCACTATCTGGTAGTCTGATGAATGATTCTGGTTTTGGCAGGTGAATAGAGAATTATCTGCCCAATTGCTTAGTACCAGCTATAACATTTGGTGGAGGAGGAATCATGTTCTGGGGCTGTTTTAATGGTTTCAGGTAAACTGTTTCTTATTTCAGCATGACAGTGTATCCATGCTCAAACTCGGAAGTAACTGGTTGGCCTGCATACCACTTTGAACTCAACCCACTGTATGTCTTTGCTGTAAATTCTGGAATAAGTTTTATTACACAACATTACTGGCCAGCACCACCCATGTTTTGTGACTAAATTACAGACTCTACAGGAAAGCTTTTGTCATGGAAGCTTTATAAGAGCAAAGAAGGAGCCAACTCAATTTTAATACCCATGGTTTTACCATGAGATGTGCAACATGCTGTTCAATGTGGATGTGACGTTCAAGTGTCCAGGTACATGTAGTGTATGTCTGTGTTAATAAAAAGGAAAGGTCAAATGCTAATTATTTCTGGTTTAATTTGAAGACATCAGGAACAGTGTGTGTGTGAATGCACCATTACATCATTCACATGGTCTGTTAAGTTAATAAGATGAGAGTCAAGGCTGGATTAATGTAGCTGTTATGCATAATTAACACTCAAAGTCTTTTACTGCACTATTAAAAACCAATTTCACTAGCTCAGTCTGTATCAGCCAGTACACAGTTAATGAGTTTCTTTCTGTGCTTGTGTCTGTGTGTATGCCTCCCCTGTCCTTTCTCTGCTCCCTCGCAATACTCTTTGTTTCATTGTTCCTTTTTAGTTTCTTTTTCCAGTTTTATTTTTGTTCTGTCCCATTGTTATGTCCTATTTATCTCCCTTCATATTAGTAAACTCTTTGGAGAGATGAAAGGACATTTTTAGTTCAGAACAGTAATGAGCCTTTCCTGCCTTTATAAAATCAACCCCTCTCTCTGTTTTCACCAGGTTCACCGAAGGGGTAATTCTTTTGTCTGTCACATTAAATGACAAGCAGGCTTAAAGAAAGAAAAGAAAGCAGGTATTTTCAGGTGAAAGTGTCCTTCTGGAAGCTGTCTTATACTGCTACGAAGCTCATGTGCCTAAGCTCATTTCCTGCCTGTCCCATGTTGCTTCTCTGATTAGATCAAGATGAGACTGTCTGCCTCTTCAGGTGCTACTATGGATACGGAAAGTATCACCATTTCAGTTGGATGATTACTTCACAGACTCAATTCTAACCATTATTTTGTTTTCATCCATAGGTTGCATGTTCAGTTGCATGGGAAGTGAGGAATTAGTAAAGGGAGCACTTCAGAATGCACTTGAATTTCTTAGTGAATCAGGTCTATCAGTGGTGGAAATGAGGGGTGGGATACACATTAAAGATAACGAAAGCCCTTCAGGGTCATGCTCAGAGAGGTCTTTCTTGACTCGTCTGAAAGGTAATGGAAGGCGAGAAAGGCTGAAGCCAAAAGCAGTTTTAAAGGTGAAAGCCAAAGCGTGGGAAGAGTGTGGGAAGGGGACGAGTAGAAAAATATGGTCTCAAATATGTACCTCTTTAATGTGACATGGAAGGCTGGTACAATGCCACAGGACTAGCAGACAGGGATGGTGGTCTCCATTTTTATACAGTAGGACCAGAGGACATGCTCTTATTATAGAGAAGCCATAGTCCTCAGCCTCCCATAAGTCTATGGCAGGATGATGAAATGCAGACCTAATTCTAGAATATAAGAGGCATAATGTGGGTTCTGCTGACAAGCATTTTTCTCTTACACAGCTCTCTGAGGGGTCTTAAGACTGTGCCATTCCAATGACATGTGTTTTGTTCACTTGGAGAAAGTCTATTCTGTAAATGGTATTGCAGTAACCTGAGTCACATAGTTGCAGTGAACGTAGTTTCTGCAATTGCTGTATTAATTAGCCATTTAAATTGTACAGACATCTCTGACATGCTTGTATAGTCAAAGCTGGAAGGGTGTTAGTATCTGAAAGTCCTTCTGGCTGAAACTGGGCCCTTAAAATGAAAACATTTTATGGCTAAGATTAAAGATGCTAGGATGAGAGTCAGTAATTTCAAGTCTGAGGTTAAGTAATGCTTCCTTCATTTTATGTGTAGTGAACTTGCTCTAAGATGCAGAAGTATCAAGCTTGTTCATGAGTTCTGGAAAAACAAACCAGTTTTGCAGTAGCCGTTGAAGCAGGACCTTGGTCTGCAGGTGAATATTTTTGTGTGTTGGTCAGTCTTTGTCCATGTTCTCACCCAGTCGTCTAATGCTATAGCTTTTTCCAGGATACCCCACTTTAAAAATAGGATATTAACACCGCTTTGCAACAACAGAAGGAAACCTTAAAATGGAGAATATTAAGGAGATTTCATCTCAATTTCTCATCACTCATGAATCAAAAAGAGATGTAACGGACATTTAAGATTCATGTGACACATTGAGCAGGCATAAGCATGCCTCGGATGGGATCTAACAGATCTAACAGATCCCCCAAGCAGCCTCACTTCCCTCAGATACAACCATTTATGCCTCAGTCCAACCAGCAGGCACAGCCAGCACTCAAACTAAGGTAACTGTGGTGGTGGGCTCACTAATTGCCACTGCACTACCCAAGTTTTGTGCTTCAGAGTTTCCTAATTTCTAATCCTAATAAAAAAGCACTAAATGTACATCTAAATATTTACACATATACACTCACAGACTGGTACACACACTCACGGCAATTTAGAAACTTAATTAACCTAACAAGCAGGCCTTTGGGAAGAAATTGTAGTATGCAGAGTAAACCCACGCAGACACAGAAAGGGCACACTGACTCTACACAAGCTGAGGTTGAGATTGAACCAGGAACGCTAGAGCTGTGAGGTGAATGTGCTAACCGCTGCAACACCATATTGCCAGACGGAGGCAGACAGCCGTAAATACAAAAGGGCCTTTATTAAACATTTGGAACACAAACAGCGAGAACAAAACAGAGTGAAAAACACCACAGAGCCCAAAACTGTAAAACATACATCAAACAGGAATCCAGGACTGAGCAAATGTAGAAACTAAAGCAAACCTACAATGAAAACTAGAAGGGATAGACCTACCAGAATGGGAGACTGTGGCATGAGAGAGGAAACAGGTAACAGAATCCAGGAACAAACGTGATGAAGAGAAAACGAACAGGGGGTGGGATGTATGCGAGCAAAGGCGAACAAGGAATGAGACAGACGGGACAAAAGCAAACAGGAAACAGAGCAGACAGGAGCAAAGGTGAATAGGGAACGCAGCATTAGGTAACCCTGATATTCCGCAGCATTAGGTAACCCTGCTATAACCCTGAATAGTGAGAAGAGTGGTGTTTTAATAGTGGAACAAACAAGGAGGAAATAAAAAAAACAGTGTGTGTAATAATAAAGTGACGGGGTGTGTGACGTGACCAGAGTGAAGGAAGTTGTGTATTGTAGCATGGCCGTTTTGCTGCAGTTGAGACAGTATCCCCCACCTCCTAAGCTTGCAGTCTCCCATGTGGTTAATATATTTGTCCTGGGCCAGGATGTCTTGGTGGCTACAGGAGCCAGAAAAGAGATGGGAGTTGCCAGGGGCACAGTGACCATATTTGCTGATTCACGGTCCTCATGAGCCACAGTTGGCAATGAAACAGGGACCTTAGGATCTGTAGTTGGCAGTGAAAGAGGAGCCACAATTGTCAACAAAGCAGGAGCCTCAGGAGCTGTAGTCAGTGACAAAGAAGGAGCCTCAAACACTGCAGCCTAACAGCGTTTGTAGGAACCGAGGCGAGAACCACTGGAGTTGAGGCATGCATGGTAAGGACTGTGGAGGTGGTGTTGGGCTGAGCAGGGGCTGCGGGAGCAGCATCAGGCTGAGAATGGCCTGTCTTGATGATCGTCAAGACCCTTGAACAACAAACCTCAGGGGTTTGGTCTCTTGAGTGACTGACCAGGAACTTCAGGAACCTCGAAAGGCACAAAGCTGGCACAGAGGCAAGCACTGGAGCTGGAATTTGGACTGGAGCCTGGGCTTGGTGCCTGGACAGGAACTTGGCCTGGAACATGAACAGGCACTTATGCCCAGGCTGGAATTAGTACTGGGGAAGGCATTGTGACCACACCTAGAGAGGATGCCACAATTGGAACAGGAGCCTGGTTGTTAACAGAAGCTGACACCCCAATTAGAACTGGCATGGCAACTGGAACTGGAGCTAACCTTGCGACTATCACTGAGGCTGGTGCTGTAACCGGAACTGAAACTGATGCCAGGAATGGAGCTGAGACTTGCACTGCACCTGGAGCTGATATTGGCACAGCAATTGGAGCTGAGACTGGTGCTGAGGCTGGTGTTGTGACTGGAGCTGAGACTGGAACTGCAACTGTAGTTAAAACTGGTGCTATGACTGGTGCTGAGACTGGTGCAGCAACTCTAGCTATGACTGGAGCTGAGACTGGTGCTGTGACTGGAGCTGAGATTGGTGCTGTGACTGGAGCTGGAGCAGAGGCTAAGGACTGGACTGGACTGGACTGGAACTGGAACAGAGTCAGGAGGAAGGGCAGGATCAGAAACAGGGACAGGAGTCTGGACTGGAGTCAGAGCAGAAACCACAGGAGTCATAACTGAAACCACTGGACCCAGAATTGGAACTGGAACCACAGGTGTCGATCTTGGAGTTGAAATCAGAGCTGGAACAACTGGAACCAGGCCTGGAGTAACTGAAGCCACTGGAAACTGAACCTGAACTGCTGGAGTCTCTGCATTCACATGGTGGCTGGGCTGGAGCGGAGAGATGGGAAGCTCTCTACTGCTTAGTGAGAAGGGTCAAAGCAAGCACAAAAAGATTATAGGAAGTGATGAAAAACACAGGTCTCCTCCCCTTGACAGTCCCAGATCATAACAGCCCAGGTGAGGGGGGTCTGGAGAGCAGGGAGTTGATAAGTACAATGCTCTTTGAAAAACTGCAGTCTGGGAAGTGTGCCATGTATTGAAAGCACTCCCACAGAAAGGCCAGACTATGTTCAGGGTCACTGGCTCTATCTAGGCCTGTAGGAAAACTTTTTGGGACCTGAAGTTAGGTCGACCCCAGGAAGGCCTAGGTAAGCGGGGTCAATCATGCAGTGAAAATGGCTAGTGTGAATGTGGCTTCTGCCATTGCTATTGCAGTGAAGTATTTTGTAATGCTTGGCAATAAGCTGGACATGGATGGACACAGGAGTAAAAAAAGAGGTTTATTAAACAAAAGTAACAAAGACACATCAGGTGAGAACATAATACAGTGGCAAATAACACATAGTTCAAAATCGAAAAACATACAGTACATAAAACAGGAGCTCAGGACTAAGTGAAAGAGAAAACTATAGCAAACAAACAACGGAAACTAAAAAGCGTAGTTTTATCAAACTGAAACAGATGATTGAGCAGGGTGATGGATCAGAAACAGGTAAGAGAATCCAAGGACAAACACGATGAAGATAACATGGACAGTGAGCGGAATGTACTGGAACAAAGGTAAACAGGGGAATAAACAGACAAGAGCAAAGGTGAAAGAGGAATGCAACATAAGGTAACCCTAACACTTTGTAAATGATGGTGAGAAGAGTGGTGTACGAGTAGTGGAACAAACAAGGAGGAAAGGAATAACTGGTTACATGCACTTAATTATCCAATAACTGCAGAAAATCAGATTTTGTTAGTAATCTAATCAACAAGTATACATGCACTTGAGTAGATCAGATAATGGGAAACCTCCTGGTTTAAATGACTCAGGCAATAATCTGATTTCTACTATGCAAGCAGCCAATAATCTCACAGAAATATGTGATGTAAACTTCAAATTTTAATATTAAATGATAATTCATCATTTTCTCGAGTATATACTGTGTTTCAGTGTCTCCACAATGTGTTTGATAGCTGTACAGCCGGTTCTGCATAAACACACATACGCATAATAATATACAATACAGATTCAGTGGTACCTTGGTTGTCGTCGTTAATTCCTTCCAGAAGGCTTGTCGAGTAAATTTTCCCATGAGAATTAATGTAAACTGATTTAATCCGTTCCAGACCCCCAGAAAATCCACACTGTATAAGGCATTACATGCATTAATGGAGTTGTATTGTACAGGTGCTCCCTGATTTAATATAAGGATATGTTCCAACAAATCCATCATAAGTTAAATGTATCAGAAACTGAAAAATTTAACAAGTGTTTGGTAGAGCAGTTTCTACTGTTGTGAGCGAGGGTTTTGGGCTTCGCCTAGTAGGGGATAAACGTAGCGCTTTACCTAGGAAGACCGAGGAAGTGACAGGATCTAGGTCCCCACCCCCGATACTTTTAGTCTCGGTACTCACCTTGGTAAGTATGTAAGTGCCTATCTTGCTGCAATGTAGGCGAATGCTCAAGGTGTGGCGAGGTGGGCTTCAGGAATTAGGAGAGTCACGGGGAAACCTGAAGTGTAACCTGAGAGCTGAATATGCAAAGATCACTCAGTTTGGACCCACCCTCCCCAGATCTAGCAAGACAGGTGAGACGCCCCTACTCCTAGGTAAACACGTAACACGCATAACCAAGGGTCAGAGGTGAAACAAATTAAACTATTTATTTTCAACCTTGAATTTCGCTGTAAGACTTTAAACCTTTTAGTTACAAAGGCTTGCTTTGCAACCAGAGATGGTGAGAATGTGTGTAAGATGGTTTTGTTGGTAAGTCCTTTTCAAGTCCGGGTGTGGAAGAGGTGTATGTATGTGTATGTGTATGTGTGTGTGTGTGTGTAAGTGTGCAAACAGAAGTCCTTCAAGATTCACACAAAAACGAAATGTACAATTACAGTAAAACACAACAAAATAAACTATTATTTTGCAAACAATACACTCCCACAAAAATTTCACTGAATTTTTCCAACCTTTAAAACCTTTTTCCAAGAGAGTTAACATGAAAACGTCTCGGGAAGATGTCTGATTGGCAGGGTACCTTACTTTAGCCGTCAGTAGAACGAATCCGTGTGGCGGTGAATTCACTGCCCTGGACAGATGCACAAAGAGATGCCAGGCGCTGAGACTTTCTCGCTGAAGGTGGTTGAGGGTTTCCAGCCCTGCAGCTCTACACCACTTGAGGTTGGGTCCCCTTTTTTTGAGTCTTTGGTCCTCCCAAGGTTTCTTCCTAGAACTAGGGAGTTTTTCCTTGCCACTGTCGCCCTAGGCTTGCTCAATTTGAGATTGGACGTAGTTATTAGGAGATAATCTAAACTTGTAAAGTTGCTTTGAGACAATGCTCCATTGTAAAAAGCGCTATATAAATAAATCTGACTTGACTTGACTTGACTTGAACCTGGGCCACGCTGCACTCCACAGGAACGCCGGCTCCGAAGCAGAGATACACCACACCCAGGGTCCACGGAGAAGCAGAGGGCTCCCTAGCCGCTCGACAGGGACGAAGACGGTCCGTAGTTTGGCGACGCCTGGGGCCCGTACAGCTACGCTTCGCCAGAAGCCGCCATGCGTGCACGCACTTTAGGCGGGAAAACCGGTTGCAAAGCTGAACCACCTCGACGTGATGGAAGGATTAAACGATACACCAAGCGTTAGCTGTCCCTCCACAACACAGAAGAAGCTTCATCCAGGCCTCACTCACAGTAGTACTGATTATCACAATGTTTAGCCTTAGACTGACGACTCACGTCACGTTTCGCTGTCCACTAGCGCTCATACGTCCCAGGTGCAGAAGTTTAACACGGCGCCGAACGCGCTACCGTATACTGGAAGAAACGACAAGTGCTCGACTCCAACAGCCACCACCTGAACTGCCTCTGAGTCCTTATTTGAAGTTAATCAGGGATCAGTAACATATATCAACGCAAAATTTCCGAACTAAGGTTAATGCGTTTCAATTGCCACACTCCCGCTCGCACACTAATTCTCCAACGTTCCCGCCCACGAAGCACTCTGATAGGCTGAAGGCGCAGCCAACAACAACAGAAAGGAACGCGATTTCAGCGTAAAAGCTTGGGTGTCTATTATCCGTTACACTGTTTCATAGTGGAGCCTGTGATAAGTAATGATAAGAAAGTTAATGTTTAAAATGCTTACATTAACCTACAGTTGGCCAAAATCATTAACACAAAGCTTATTTTATAATAATATGTTAAAATAATCTCATGTAATTTAGTGAGTAATAGATTGAAAGTGAAAAGTAAAAGCACTCTATTAATGAACTCAGGGTGCTAGCATAACTGCTAAGCTAACTGCAGCCTGTGTTCTGGAGGATTCAATTCCTGTTTTGCTTTCGGTTGGCTGTTAAAAAAACTAACCTTTTTAGTGCCCATGGAGACTTATTTGCACAAAGAATACAGTACTGTATATGTAAAAAGAAATGAAAACACAGTAAACACATCAGAGATCTTCTCTGAGGGCTATTGTGAACCTGAATCACTGAATCACTGTGTACTGAATTGTGAATCGTGAATCGTGAATCAACTTTCGGCTGAAACGAGCCAAGGCAGTGCACTGAGTACCAAGCAAACAATGATAACCAAGACAAATTTTTCTCATCAAAATGCGTCGAGAACCAATTTTGACGGGTTCTGAGGTGGTTGCAAACTGAGGTACCACTGTATACATACAGCATGGACACCTGCTCTGACTGAAGTTGCTCTAACTTATGACAGGAATATATCTGCCAGCTTAACACTAGATTGCTGAAATTGATACAACTGTTGTGTTTTACATATATTTATATATATATATATATATATATATATATATATATATATATATATATATATATATATATATATAGATAGATAGATAGATAGATAGATATAATATACAAGTAACTACATACATGTACAAAATAGAGTGTCAGATGAATACAATACTCTATACTCTATACAATACTCTATATTGTTTTGCAGTTTGGAACAGAGCCATATGTCTTGTTTCTGACTAGGTAATATAAATATGAAAACTGAATGACATTGTTGCTTTACTACACCTGTATTCTTACAGTTCATCTAAATCAAAAACATATGCTTTAACACAAAGCACCAGAGTTGTCAGCTTTGAGACTTGTGACCTTCACTGAAGGCCAGGGTTGCCTCACAGTTACCACTCTGTGCTGAATATACTACAGAGGCCATAGAGGAGAACAGGAAGCTAAGAGACAAAAATGTAGTAATTTAAGATTCAAAACATGGAGCTTTTGGAAAACCTTTGGCTCACCTGATGCTATCACACCATTTGAAAAAAACTATCAAATTGGCACTTATCTTCCTAACATTTGCTAACATTCTCCTCCACTTCAGCCTCTATGAGCTCCATCTGTGGGAACCATACTCTGTTTCCTCCTCTTTTCTTCTCCATCCTGATTGTTAGTGAAAGGAGTGTGCTGTTGTTTGATAAAAAGGAAGCAAGAAATAGATAAGAGCTGGATAATCAGGTAGCTCCGGTGTGCCTTGGGAGTATGTTTTCTGTTCTCAGGACCGATAGCAAGTTGGGTCATTATCATTCCCAGTTTGTATTTGGCAGGTATAGAATACATTGATATGCAATTTGCATTGAAATCCAATATGTCAATATGCAGGATCATAAAGTGCAGGATCATAAAGTGACACTCAGGATCATACATGCCATCTTTGGAGTTGCTTTACAGCTTGGAATGATTTGCAAGCCAAAAAAAAAAACCACTTATAGGCTTCTGGTAACTGTTCATGAACAGTGCATACCTTCCTAATGTCTGGAATATAAAGAAAGAAACAGGAAATGTAGAGATACCCAGATGTTGATTGACTTATATTTATCCACCAATGCTTTTGGTTAATTATTAACTGTTTAAAAGATCTGATTATCTTGTCATTATTAGCAAAACACACACACACAAAACATGTAATTCTCCAATTTCAAATCATTCTGTAAAATATTCTGTATTTGCTTATTTAATGTCATGTATCCTTAGATTATATTCACTCTAACTAATGTTCTAAGAAAGAGATTTTTTGTTCAATAGAAGGGACCAAGATGTACACTCCCCAATCATTTGATTAGGAACACCTCCTTGTTTCTGCACTCATTGTCCATTTTATTACTTCCACTCCCCATATAGAAGGTGTTAGGGTTTGGCCTTAGTTTACCCATTTTCCATTTTGATCCCCATTTGTCTCTATTTTCTCTATCCTTTTTCTTCCATTCTTTTCATTCGTCTCTCCCGTTCTGAGGTTAAGTGTGCATTTCCCCTTTTTTTCCTATGTGTCTCTATCATGCACAGGCTGCATCTCATTTGCAGAGCTTGATGGTTACACCTGCAGCGACTTTTATTGTGCTCCTGCTCTGGTCTCAGTAAGCCTCGGTGCTCACTTGAGCCTGGGTTTTCACTGATAGCATACACCATGAGTGTTTATGCTTGCTGAATGACCCTGCCCTCATTTCTAGGTTCCGGCAGCTAGGACTGTGTTACTCTGAAGGAGGTCCCGCTGCGCACCGGTACCCGCCATCATCCAGCTAGTGCACCCATTCAAACGCGGAACTTTGTACTCCTGCCGATCAGACCTGAAGCCTGGATAATCCATCTGCTGGACCTGTGCCCATTCTCCACACAGGCTCTGCCTGCCTCAGAGACCTGCACTGACTTGCCCGTCGTCTACACGAGCTACGCCTGTTCCCATAATCTACATCCAAACCTGACCTAGAGACCCGCATTCAAGCCTGTCTGCCACTGCCTCAGTTCTGGGTTCTCTCTCCCTTCACTCACCTTCAGTTTTGTTTATTACATTCCTTGTGTAATTCCTTGCCCATGTCTCGTGTTCGTTTTGTGAGTCAGAGTTTGCTTTCAAGCTTTAAATTAGGTGGGTTTGTGTACTCGTTCCATCACGCTCCCCACAACAGAAGCACTTTGTTGTTGTACAATTACAGACTGATGTCCATCTGTTTCTCTACATAATTTGTTAGTCTCCACTCTGTTCTCTACTGGTCAGGACTCCCACTGGACCACCACAGATTAGGTACTATTTGGGTGGTGGATCATTTGTGGTTGGATCGTACTGTCTCTGACTTCACATCTACAATGTGAAGCAATATAGTAGATGTGTCAAATTGAGTGCACACTGAGAGAACACAGTGTTTAAACACTCCAGCAGCACTGCTGTGTCTGATCCAAACATGTCAGCAACACACACACACTGACACATCACCACCACCACCACATCAGCGTTACTGCAGTGCTGAGAATGATCCACTACTCAAATAGTACCTGATCTGTGGTGGTCCTGTGGGGATCCTGACCATTGCAGAACAGAATAAATGGGACTAACAGGACAAAATATGTAGAGAAACAGATCTGGATCTGGAATATTCCCTTAAGAAATAACTGTTCAGAATTTATAATACCATACATTTTTAAATCTAGATGATATGAAATACGAAACACTGTACCCACTGCACACATTTTATTTTTTCATCTTGTCCCTGAGTTTTAACACATAGTGGCTTCAGTCAGGAATCTGATTTGTTCATGCTTTGATCATCCTGCAGCCTGCTCCATGTGTCCAGCAGCAGTCTGGCGTAAGTGTGTAGGCTGCATTCAGGCAAATCTGCTGGTTGGACACAGGGATCCATGTGACAACTGACCCTTAATGCTGTGGTGACTGACCCTGCAATTATTAGATTGATATTTGGCGAGGGATGTATGGTTCAGAGCTGTGCCTGTTTTATGCCATTTGGTAGCTCCCCCGTGTTTCTCCCTCTTTCACTCACTCTGCTCTTTCATACTCAGCCAGTGTATCATTTAGTTATAATATGTCTGACAGATCCTATTCAGAACTTTGCCAAATGTAAACAGTCATTTCTCTTTCTTCCTCCTTCCCCACCCTGCCACTCCCTGCAGTGGCACAGTTCTCATGGCGGATGTGGATGGAGTTTGTCATCTATATTGATATGGGGAGAATGGGAACTTTTGTCCAGAGTAGTTTTTTCCCAATTTCCATATTCATAATGCAGTCTAATATGCAGGCTATTTCACTGCTTAGTTGCATTTACAGATTCATTAACCTTTTTAAACACAATTCAGGAAGAGATGCACAAAAAAATCAGGGTCATAAATCATATGTTGCTAATACTATAACAGATATAACAGATATGCATACGTGTAAAAATTGACCTTCTCATCGCCCTGTCTCAAATGTCTCTATATAAATGTATCAACATTGCTCACACATTTGGCAAATTCTCATATACCCATAGAGATGAGGGTATATTTTTTAAGGCATAATATCATATCTGTTGAAAGAAGCCCAATGGTCTTTAACTCATTAACATCCCACCTGTTTCAGCATGGAGGAGGGAGCATCATGGTTGGTGCTACATTACTTGCAATAACTTAGGGTACAGTGAATCCCAATGAATATCTTACACTGGCAAACATCAATTGCAATGCAATAACCTTTGCATCCCACCAGAGGGCAACACAGTTAATTACTGAATAATTACTCTTTCAATTAATCACTTAAACCTGTGCTTAATTCATAAGCACTGTTTATTTATTTATTATTTGTAACACTTTATCTCATTGGATTTGGTTGGGGAGCTAGCTGGATGATGTTGTAAAGAATGATCAGCAGTACATAATAATGCAGATTCTTTATAAACAGCTACTTGTAATCTACACCACACGCTTCAAAGGAAAAGTGGATGGAAAGTAAAATGAAGTACATTTACTTTCCAAACATTTACATTCCATTCCATTTACTTTACAAACTACATTTACAATCCTGTTAAACCTATTTAAAAATGCTTACACACTTGACAAAATCACATACTTACTGGGCACCTTAGCCTGACCAATGCAGTTGGGAAATGCTTAAGAAACAGGAACGACTAGAGATCCTTTGGAAAGGATGGGTGTATAGAGTCCCTGAAACATTGGCACAGCTTAACTATCTTCTGGGAGACTCAGCATACATGGAGAGAGTCAGGGCCTAAAGTACCAACTGATAGGTCCAGCTGAGAGCCATGACAGCAAGACATCAAGAGCTACTGTCCTAAAATGGATGAAAGTGGACATGTATGTAACGCTGTATGTAACGCTTTTACAGGGAGGAAGACGGAGGCGGATGTTCATGCAAGTGTAGGGTTTATGTACAGTGCACAAGGTGGGATGCAGATAAAACAGATACGAGAGTAAGTGATAGACTATGAACAGGACAGGTGCTAAACACAACAGAAGCTAACAATGGGTGCTAACAAACAAAACACTAACACATGGTGCTGCACAAACAATAAGCTAACACACTAACCCTAATACTAGGTGATACACCAAACATTGATGAATACAAAAAGACAAAGAACTAAGACCAAAATGTAAAAGAACAAAATGTAAGACCGAAGGCACGGGACAGTGTAACAAAGAAAACACTAACCAGACAAGGACAAAGAGACCATCCAGACAGGGAGACAGGAACACAAACAGGACTGAGAAAACCATGGGAGTGAAAAGTGCCAGACAAGGAAGCAAACAGAAAGTAGGGATTTTATAGAAAAGGTGCAGCAGGTGAGAACAGCCCCACCTGGTGTGGAAAGAGGGGGAGGTAACGCAGAGTGATGCAAGCTCTCGAGCTTGCATCATCGTGACATAAACTTCCTCTAAAGGCACGTCTCCTAAGCACAACGGATAGAAACAAAAAGAAAGAAACAAGACAGACCCAAATTATCCAAAGGAAGCAGAAGAAAACACGGACGTAAACAGAGCAGGGTGCCAGAATAGAGGAGGTATGGACACAAGATTAAAGAGGAGAGGAGACAGAAAAGAGGAGGAGATCGGACACACAGACACAGTTCTGATCCCAGTAGGCCAACTGGGGATCTGGGGCCATGGGTCTATGCTCCCCATAGGAGTCCTTAGGAGCCCCGCAAGCACACAGTCTATGGGCCAATTAGTCCTGGGCCAGAAAGTCCTGGTGGCTGCAGACTGGACTGCAGCAGTCACCTGAGGTAAGCAACCTTGAAGAAGGAGGCGGCATTGTCAGCAGCATAGGGGGAGTGGTCCTTGACCTACGGTTCCTGGGGGCCACTGCAGCAGCGTTCACCTGGGCTGGGGTCACGGGTAAGGAGTCCACGCCCATCTTGTCTCTATTGGGCACCCCAACTGGTACTGTTACTGATGAACTGCTGGCGATCGGGGTCACCATCGGGCTGCTGGTGATCAGAGCCGGCGTTGAGCTGCTTTCGAGTGGAGCCCACGTTGAACATCTGGCATGTGGAGCCAGCATCAAGTTGTAAGCAGCAGCTGGAGTCAAGCTGCTGCTGACCGAACCGGTGTTGAGCTGCTGCCAAGCACAACCAGCGTCAAGCTGCTGCTGAGTCGAGCTGGCATCGAGCTCGTGCCAAGCGGAGCCGGCGTAATGCTGCTGTCGAGTGGAGCTGGCGTCAAGCAGCGCCTTGCGGGCGGTGTTGCTGATACTGTCCCTGGAACGGACGCCGCCGTAACTGTCTCTGGACTGAGCCCTGCTGTGACTGTCTCTTGACCGGTCACCGTAGTGACTGTTTCTGGAGCAAGCACAGCCGAGACTGTCTCTGGAGTGGGTGCAGCCGTGACGGTCTTTGGTACAGGCATCGACATGACTGACGCTGGAATGGGAGTCAACATGACTGACTCTTGAACGGGCGGTGTCTGACTGACTCTGGAATGGATGTCTGGACTCAGAACCAATAGAGCTGTTGCTCAAAAGGCTGTAAAGTGACAAAACCATCTTTAAATAGTTTGAACTCCACGCAATCCTCATCAGACAAATGCTACAAATCATAGGAAAATCAAGCCATTTGGGTACCCTCCACAGGAGTGGACGACCAGCAAAGATCACTCCAGAGAAAAAAATATCAAGGTGTGAATAGTTTTTTTGGCGAGGTGACAAAGAACCCCAGGGTAACTTCTAAGCACTGAAGCTCCTCTTCACTTTGGCTAATGTTTAATGTTCATGTTTCCACCCCAGAAGAACCACTGACAACATACCTTAAGACCACACAGCCCTTCCTCCAGTTTGGGGGGGGGGCTAAGAATTATTAGACAACAAAGGCTCTGGGAAAAAGGTTTTTGTGATGAGTGAGAACTTCTGGTTTAAAATGTGAGCATTGTGCATTGCAGCATTAAGAACCCTTATCCCTCTCTGAAACCTGTTGGGGGAGTTTTATGATTTGGAGCGTTTTTGCTGTATTTTGGCCATGACAGATTGCCATCCATTGATGGACAGTGAATTCAGAATTTTGTCGAAAAAATTGTCAGGTGTGTGGGCTGTGGTTGTGTGTTTGTGTGTGTGTGGGTGTGTGTGTGTGTGGTTGGTGTGAACTGAATCTCAAGAGATTCAGGGTCAAACACAACACCAACCATACAAAGTCTTCTTCTACCAAGGATGTAATGAAGAAATAAAGTTGAAGTCCTGGTCTTAATCCAGCATCCGAAATGTTTGTGAAGCATCTAAAGTGACAGTTCATTTGAGGAAACCAACCACCATACCAGAGCTGAAGCTGTTCTATACAGATGAATATGTGGATTTCTCCTAGCTTATGTACAAGACCAATCAACAGTTACCAGAAATGTTTAAATGCAGTTAAAAATGCACAAGAGTGTCACAGCAGATACAAAAATCTCACATATAGGTAACATTGGTTAATTTTCCTTAATAAATTAATGAATACATTTACTTTTGTCTCCTTTGTTTAATGGGGTTCTCTTTATCTAAGTTTAGAACTTGTTTGAAAATCTGATGAGGTTTTAGCTCATATTTATGCAGACATATAAAAAATCCTAAGTTTGATCGACTGACTAGGTCTGCTGGCTGTAAGTCATTGCTTAGCATTGCCTCTAAAGGAGCAATTAGGCTTTTCTGTCGGTTTCACTGCACTAACAAATGAAATACTGGTTGGATGTAAAAAGTCTGCTGTAAAAGTCTAAAACCACCTCTAGTGTGTATTTTGTGTGCTGTAAACCCAAAGCCTGTTATAATGTAACTGTTAGGATTCACATGGGCCTCCGTCTCTAGATGCTTTAGATGGGCAGAGTCGACTCACATAACGCCCTGACATTCACCACAGTGTTCTGCGGTATCCAGGCGCCGGTCTTTAGAGGCATTGATTGGTTTATTAGCAACACCTGCTGGCTCAGATATATAAGAGCGTCTCTGAGTCCTGTCAGTTGTCGCTGCATTCGCTGACCCTGTTGCCTTATCGCTATGGCATTTTTGTATGTGGTAATTATCATTATTTGGCTTGGTTAGGCTTAGTGGTAGACCAATCTCGCCAAAGGAGGTTGGCCACGTAGGGCTCGAAGGCATGAGGTAAAATAGGGAATGGACGCTAGAGTTTCTCTTCAGTGTAACTCCCTTCTTCACGTTTCAATCGATCGCCATTGCGCAATTACGTCTGTGTTCCTCTCTCTCTCGTACTGTGCCGTTTGGCACAAGCACATCTCGGTGAGCAGCATTCTGAACACATCTCCCTACCACAAACAAATGTGCCACAGCCGTTTGTTTATTGTGCTTGTTTCCCTGTTTACCAGGGCCATTAGCGCTTTCTTTTCCCTCCTCGCCATGTGCCAGTGGGCACATGCGTGAGCATTCCCTAGGCACGCTTGGAGCATACGCTCCTAGCGCTAGCCATCATGCCCCCTCGCTCAGGCTATGAGCGCTGTTCGACGTTTCCTCACTCGCGCATGGTTTTCTTTTTTCACTTTCAGCGTTTTGCACCATCTAATTATTAAGCCTCTTGTTTTTGAGACCGCTTTTCGCAGTGCTTGTGTCTGTCTTGAGGAGTATAGCCCCTTTTGAGGCTGTGTGTCTCAGCGACAGCTCCATGGCTCGCTGGTAACGCATTCACCCCGAACACCCACACCTAGGGTTTGAAACCCAGCTGTGAGTGCGTTTGGATGCAACTGCTTTTCTGTTTTCTCTTTGTTTATTTATTCCTTTTATTAATTATTTATATATATTTTTGGTTCACCTCTTCTATCTGGAGCTAACTGCAATTTGGTCCTTCAAAACGTTTATATTTTTGTTTTCACGGTTCGCCTGGTTTTTATTATGGTGAACCGTAACAGTAATAAGTTTGATATTTTACTTTATTTGCTATAAGTTAGAGCCTTTGTCTGTGCAACTGAACACTAAAGTACTACATATTAATGACCAGAACCTGAGTTTGGATTCACACTCCTTCTGTCTCAGTGACTACAGGTCGAGGGTGTGGACTCCTGATTACCTGCATCTGAATCGTCTCCTTCAGTTGTGTGCTCTCAGTTGGCTTACAGTGGCATCAGTCACTGTACTTCCAACATCAGTAACCACCTTTCCAAGTAAATGACCTCCAATTGACATGGTTCTTCTCTCCGAAAACACTGTGCAGTACCAGAACATAATGGAAACTGTGTATAAAAGAATAATATTTTTAGTGATATTGGAAAGGTTGGAAAAGGTGAATATGAACGAAAGCGACGAAGAGCAAGACAGGTAGCAACCAGTGAGAGGACATTAGCACTTCAAAGGTGAGCAAGCAATACACTCTCCTAATTCCTGCACAACCCAGCAAGATGAGCTGGCAAGAGCAGACATGTATGTGTGTGTGTGTGTGTGTGTGTGTGTGTGTGTGTGTGATAGAAGGAAAATGATATATTGGACATAAAAAGGAAAGTTTTGAAAAGAAAGTTCTAAGACCAACAAGAAAGAACATTCACAGAGAAACTGAAAGTGGAGCGAGAGAGAGGAATGAAGAGATTCAGTGAATGAGAGAAAGAGAAATTAAGTGCAAGAGTGAAGGGGAAGTGGGGATTAAAGAAGCTTCCCAGCTGCAGGGTTCAGAGAGAGAAAGGTAGCAGAATATATGTACAGAGTGGAAACAGACTTAAACAGATTCTTCACAGTTTTACTATTACGCAAGCGATTGTGCATATATGGACAGGGAATTGGGGGTCAAGGACGACACAGTGGCAAAAAAGAAATATAGGATTGCTTCTGGTTATTGATATTAATGTAATATAGTGTAACATTAATTAGCTAATTAGCTACAGTGTGTAATCATTACAACATTTTCTAAAGTTCTCTTTATTTTAAAATTTGTTTAAAATTTTAGTGGTCAGTGGTTGCTTGCATCAGCTTTGGGCCAGCACAGCGGCACAGGCAGTTAACACAGTCACCACAGAGCAGCAGAGATCTCTGGCACAATCCCAATCTTGGACTCTGCCTTTGTGCACTCCCTGTGTCTGCAACAGTTTTCCACAGTTTCCTCCCAAATTCCAAAGACATGCATTTGGTTAATTAGTTTCTATAAATTACACTCATAGTGAGTGTGTTTGTAGTAGTATCATTATAAGATTGCTCCTTGCGCCTATTATGTTAAATAAATAATCACACAAATGAATGTATCAACTTTGTCACACAGGTATGTCCTAAAATTCATTAGAAACAGAATGGGATAAAACTGAGATATAAACACATTTGTGATTAAAACAATCCAGTAGTTTTTTGTTTGCATTCCCAGTCAAATAGGATCTCAGGATCTAAATGTTCCCTGCAACTGGCTTTTGCCTCTAATACACATGAGCTGCCTTAGTTGCAAGAAGAATGCAAAGAAAAAATTATTCCAAGCTTGAAGATATATTAAATTTGTTATAAAGTTGGTTGAGTGATGATAGAAGCAATTAATGTCAATTTATGTGTCTGTGTTAAATGTTGCAAGGAATCTATCCAAATTCTAAAATTGGAAAATGTTTTCAGTGTAAGACATTGCTGAGTGCAGAGCCATAAAACAATGAACTAGCATTGTAAATACTATGAATTGTAGTTTTTATACAAGTACTACACATTAAATCAAAGAAACTGTTGGTATGGGAAATGTTTGATTTCATGTTGAGAGCACATTTTCTCAGAGATCTGCTAAAACTTAATGGGACATGTGAGATTACTGGAGTATTAAAAAAAACCCTAACAGACAGTATACATAAGTAAAAGTCTCATTTGTCTTTCCATTTGATCTCACTGCTGTCTACAAAAAAACCACAGACATAGCATTATCATTACATAGTGATGCATAACAGCAACAGTCAGAGTGGATATCACAGGGACTAGTGAAAACATGGGGTTTTAATAGCAACTGAGATTTTTATGGCCATGAAAGTTGAAACTCATTAAACTCATTTTTGCTTATTATGATTTATTATTTTATGTAAGGATGTGTTGAAACCTGCATGCAAAACATTAAATTATCTGGCCTTCTATATACAGTATATATGTCTACATATGACTAAGGCATTTGTTGTTAGGCTTAGTTAATGTAAATTTAATGTAATGTAATGTAATGTAACTTTCTGTTAGAGTTCGTGCCTTGCCCCCATTTTTGCTTTTGTTTGTGGCGATTTGTCGCCGGTGAAAATCAAGGGTGATTTTCACCGGCTGGATCGCGTTGGCGTCAGACATTTTTCATTGGTTATTTTCTGTTATTTGCTGCCACGTGCAGCTGAGGAGTGTGTATATAAGTTCCTTATTTCCCCAGTCGCGTCAGCATTGTGTGTGAGTGTGTGAGTGAGTGTATGAGTGAGTGAGTGAGTGAGTGAGTGAGTGAGTGAGTGAGTGAGTGAGTGAGTGAGTGGGCGAGTGGGCGAGTGGGTGAGTGGGTGAGTGGGTGAGTGAGAGCATCGCGTTTCGCGGAACATTACAGTTGCGTTTTGTCATGCCAAGTCTCGTTTGTGGATTATGCTAAGCTACGCTAGCGCTACGCGCTTTCAAGCCACGCCACACCAAGTAAGCCAGTGAGATTATTGTTTTGTTTTGCCCCGTTGCCTTGGGATTATTGTTTTTGTTGTGGCTGTTTTCTTGGACCTGGTTTACCTGCTTTAGGACTCAAGCCACGAACCGTTAGCCTAGGCGCAGCTAATGGTTGTTTCTTTGGATTTTCTTTCGGCTACCATGCCAGGTTTTTGTTTGAGTTAGATTCTGAGTTAGCTTGTTTGTTTATTCCTGTGTTTTTTGTTATTCATATAATCTGTGTTTGTGGACAATAAAAGATGTTTGACGGCAGGTCCCAGGTTCCCCCGCAGCCAACAGTCCAAGGGTCGGCGGGGGATTTAGGCTGGTACCAGGACCAGGCCAGCCCAGGATGTGTCTCCTCCGGAGACCTTCCAGAGGACCTGCCTCACTCCAGCGACCTTCCAGAGCTTGCCCTTGCCCGCCGGTGACGTCTCTCTTGTGCGCCAGGAGATTCTTGTGCGCCGATTCGCTCAGCGAGGAGGCCATACGCGCCCTCCTGCCGCCCCTGCATGACATCACAAGTGCCACGCCGACCATCCAGCATGCCCTGCACGCCACCTCCATTACCGTGAGTAGGTTTTATGTCACCTCTCCCTCTCAGGAGGTCTCCGGCATCACCTTAGCCAGGGCCCCTAAGGCCAAGCCCGCTGATGAGTTGTTGGCCCTGCACAACTCGGGTGCTGAGTCTGCTAGCCTTGTTTCCAGGCCCCCTGCACCTCTCGGCCTCGTTGATGAACCACTAGTGGCATGCAATTCGGTGTCAGAGTCCGCTAGCCCCGTTTTCGAGGCTGACGCACATGTGGGTACGGTTAATGAGCCGCTGGAATCACTTAGCCCTGTTTGTACGATTACTGAGCCCGTTAGTTCTGGTGTGAAACACGCTAGCCCCATATGGGTGCCAACTATGCACGGTAGCTTTGCTAAGGTGCCGTTCACGCCTTGTAGCACCGTGTTCGAGCCACTAGCGTCTGATCACTCTCCTGTTGTGCTCATAAGCCCTGTTTTCAGGCACATTAGCCCTGCGTCTGTGCCTGCCTTGCCCGGTGGCTCTGTTGCTGAGCCGTGTTTGCCCGTTAGCACTGTACCTGAGCCGCTAGCATCTGGTTATCATGTGTCTGGGCCCTTAAGGCCATCTAGTCCCATGTCTGAGCCGGTAGGGCCACTCAGTCACTTGTCTGGACCTTTAGGGCCTTCTAGTCTCTTGTCAGGGCAATCTAGGCCACTTAGTCCCGTGTCTGGGCCGTTGAGGCCATCTAGTCCCATGTCAGGTCCGTCTGGGCCACTTAGCCCCACTGTCAAGCTCTCTGCGCCTCGTAGCACCATGTCTGAGCCATTAGAGCCCCTTGGTTCCGGGTCTGGCCCTACAACACCCAGAAACATGGTATCCGGGCGTTAGCTCCTGTGCCGTCAAGCCGAGAGAGGCCATCCCGGGGGCCATCAAGCCAAGAGAGGCCGTCCCGGGTCCTGTCCTCGCGACAGTGACAATTTCACCAAATTACAAAAGACAGAACATGCATGTAAGCTGCTTTTTACAATTAAAATAGGTAGCTAACAACTACATAAAAATACATTAGAAACATAACAAATCCAGATATATCCATAGCCACCGAATTGCTGTGCATGCTGGGACCCGGGACACGCCCACCCCCAGGGCCACAAACCCTACTTTCCTCTATCAAAACTGCAGTTTATCTCATCTGATTGACATAAGCCCTCATGACTGACAATGTATTTAAATGCATATAAATATGCACAATATACTAAAAACTGGTCAGACCTGAGAGTGCATATCAGTGTAGGTATACATTACATAGACTCTGATAAGTGTATTTATTTTCTGTTTTGCAGAAGTCCACAGAAGTACAACAAGAACGTGCAACGAAGAAGTACAGTTCAGCAATCGACACATACTTGTTTGTTATTTC
This sequence comes from Ancistrus triradiatus, assembly GCA_025084515.1. Lineage (NCBI taxonomy): Eukaryota > Metazoa > Chordata > Actinopteri > Siluriformes > Loricariidae > Ancistrus > Ancistrus triradiatus. The sequence goes on from JAJAGP010005506.1 coordinate 26,721, forward strand.
TGATCTACCACAACAATTAATGATGTGTTTCGGGAGGATCTCCATGCACACTACTTTGAATTACAGATGTCACTACTTCTGTAGAGGTGACGTCACTCAGCTTGTCTATCCACCTAAGTCTAATATTGTGGAACTACTTGAAGCTGGAGGTCTCTGACACTGTCAGTCAGCAGTACATAAATCTGACTATATTACTGTCTATGCTACTATCATATCAATTCACGTCTTGGCTTCCATTGAGGCTTGGATTACCTCAGAAAACACAGCAAACCCTGCTGCACTCTGTTCAGCTTTCTCATTTTCCCAAACTCCCAGATCTTCTGGTCAAGGTGGATGAACAGGTCTTTTTATTTCCTCAACCCTGACATTTCTTCCATATTCATTGCCAGAACTGAATTTCATGCTGTTACTGTACTCAGACCTTGCAAACATCATAGCATTGTGATCTTGTGACCCCTGGTCTGCTTGGCAAGTTTATCAGTGAGCTTGGTTCTCTTCTTGGCTAATTTCCAGAGAATAGCAGTCGTTTAGTTCTACTGGTTGACCGCAGCCTCCCGACTGATGGCATTTTGTTCGCCATCTTGGCTCTTTTGACCTGACCCACATACCATCATCAAATACTCACAGAGCAGGCTACAGTCTTTATGTTATCTTCACTAAGATCTCTGCCACATCCAACTGTCATGTTTTAGATCACTTTTCTGTCTTTTTCCTTTTCACTGCGTCTTAACACCTCTTCCACTCCCTCTACTACAGTGAAGATAAAAAAATCCATCTCATTCTTCATTCTTCTCAACTGTCCTTTTATTTTGCCATATTCACTCTCCTTCTTGGCACTTCCTGCGGACACTGCTGCTGACACTATCTGAAAAAACCCTGCCAAGTCTCTGAACTCCTTCTGAACACTCATTTCCATGTCAGAAAAAACCGTGTCATCTAGTCCCTGGCTAACTGATACTGTGGTCTCAAAAAGAAATTCTTCAAAGTGCTAAGAGAAAATTGAGGGAAAAAAACACCAACAGCACTGTATCAAGCACTGCTTGCCTCTTCTTCTGTTATCACAACCAAATGTTTTCTTTCACTCCAAATTCAAATGCATCTCAAACCCAGGGAAACATTTCTCAACATTCTCTTCCTTACTTTTCTCTTTTTTTCAGATCTATTTATATAGTGCTTTTTACAATGGAGCATTGTCTCAAAGCAACTTTACAAGTTTAGATTATTTCCTAATAACTACGTCCAATCCCAAATTTAGCAAGCCTAGGGTAACAGTGGCAAGGAAAAACTTCCTAAGTGTTATGAGGAAGAAAATACTTATCCTTCTTCATACCCCACCTACATCCTTTATTACAGATGAGGGTTTCATAAAGCATTCTACACAATAGGTGACAACATTCAGTCATCCCTCTGTAATTTAGCCAAGGTAGAGCAAAACCCACTTTCATCACGTCACTTTCTTAACATTGAAAACACTTACTAAGGATGAAGTGGTGACACTAATGACCACAAATCATTGGACAACCTGCCCACTTAATCCAGTACCATCCACACTTCTCCAGACAATTACAAGCAACAGTATACCATGTACCACAACAATGATCAACACATCACAAACATCTGGCCTGGTTCCTTCTCTCTTCAACATGGCTCAAGTTGCACATCTACTGAAGATGCCATCACTCAATCCAACTGACATGTCCAACTACAGGCCTGTTATCCTCCTTCCATTCCTGTAAAAAAAAACCTTGAACATTCTGTACTTGGATAGCTGTCTTACTTAATACACTTGCTAAGTTGGGTACTGGGGGCCATGCTCTTGTCTGCTTCTCCTCATCCTTGCAAGATCTATCCTACCAGTTATGACAGTGAGGTTTACTTTCATCACCTCATAGGATTACTACAGGAGTTCCACAGGGATCATTCTTTGGTCCACTCCTTTTCTCTCTGTACACTAAAGCAGTGGGTTCAGATCCCCTGGCTTCATACAATGTTTTGCTTGTTGGAGTGCCTCAGTGTTCCATTGTTCTACTAAAGAGCATTCAGAATGCTGTAATATTTCTCATATCCCTCCTTTACTGAGATCACTCCAGGATGAAATTAAATTTCAGCCAGTTGCAGACAGGATCAAATTTAAATTTCATGTACTGGCTTTTCAGGCCTCTAAAAATTCTCAGCCCTGGCTCCACATTGGTGGAATGAGCATCCCACATCAGTCAGAACAACCTAGTTTTTCTCTTCCTTTTGCAGAAGTCTGAAGACTCACCTCTTCAAACAGAGCCCATTATGTCTCTTCTATCCTCTGCACTTTTATTGCACCTCCTCTATATATATATAAATTGCCAACTTATCCTCAAGCTCTTAGTATTTGTTATTATGTGTCATACTTAGAACTTGCTTGTTAGTTTCTGAAGAGCATTAGTTTCTGATCTGACTGGTAATTCATAAATATAGATAATCGAGTGCTTACATCATGGTACCACCATTGTCAAAAGTGGTAAATGATTTACCATCCCAATTTTTTTGGAATGTGTCATAGGCCTGAAATCCAGGAATGGCTGTATATTAACAAATAAAGTAATGTTGACCAGACAAAACTTGAAATATCTTAGGTTCATACTGTCTGCAATGAAACAAAAGTCAAGGAAACACCACATTTATTTTTATTTACTTTTTCCATTCTCTCACAACTTTTTCTAATTTAAGGGCCATGGATGTCTGGTGTGCATGGTACCCACTGAAACTCCACCAACTTATCTGGTTTAATCTTGTTCCACAATGGACTTCTTACTTACATTTTATACTTTTGCAGCTGTGCCTCTTGATTTTTTTTTCCTCCAAATTAAGTGTCTGATGTGGTTCTGTATATGCGAATTTCTGTGGGCATGGTGTCTTTTATGTTTCCCCAAACCACATGGAAATCTAATTGCTTTCTCCAATGCCATGGCAACAGCACAGCGTTATGCTGTTGTCTGGATTTAAATCAACAGAATCCATTCTAGAGTGTGTGTGTGTGTGTGTGTGTGTGTGTGTGAAATAGAGAGAGAGAGAGAGAGAGAGAGAGAGAGAGAGAAAGTGAGTGTATGTAAGAGAGTGTCAGTGATAGATGGACTGCGGCGTGCTCTGCAGATCTACGACTCTGCCCGGCTGCACTACAAACTTGCCACTGTTTGAACTGCTGTTTTAATGTTTCACTCCCAGCTTCCCACAGGCAGGCTGAGCAACAGAAAAGGAGACGGAGAGAAAGGAGAGGAAGAGGCCAGGAGGAAGAGAAAGAGACATATTGGCCAGGAGTGCTTTTATAACAGACGAGACACAAAGAGCTGATTCAGTGCTCGTCCTGCACCTGCCTCCACACACTGTACAAAAACAACCCACACTTCAATGTTACTACCACCAATGTTCTCTTACTAGGCCTGTTCAGAATTTTAATAGTTTTAACATGAAATGTACAGTATGTTAATACATAATTCCAATCCTCCTCCAGATTTGCACGACGATACAAAAATATCTATTAAGTGTAAACCTATCAACTGCAAAACCTTACACTGATTTACAAGCACACTGCATGCTGTACTTTGTAATATTCACTCACTGTACACTTGTCCTATCTCTCCTTTCCACAAACAGGTTCTCTCACACACATATTTCATACTCCCAAATACTGTGTGTTTTTAGGGCCAAGTAAGTCAGCCGAGTGAGGTGGCTGAAGCTCCCCTTTGTGAGAGCTTGCTTGTATTAAGAATAGGCCTTTCACCAGGATGCGAGCTGTTACCGCCCTGTGAGCTCTTTGGAGACTGATGTACTCTTTTCAGGTGGCATCTGCAGCAAATACGCCACTTCCAGGCGCACACACAGACACACAGCACACAAATAACTAGCACAAGTGTGATTAATGTGAATGTTGACCTCTGAGACAAAGCGAGACAAATGGTGAAAGTCAGTTTGTGTGTGCGTTTGTGAGTGAGAGAGAAAGAGTTTAATAGTGATTCTGACCATGTGCAGAATACAAAACAAAGGTTATGTGAAGAATACACTTCTTTTGTGGTGCTTTTACTAAATGGTTGCACACTCATCACACTTGTCACCCTGCAAAAATCCCCTGTACAACTTAATACTTTGCAGTTTGACATTCATGTACTGTAACATTGTATATTGGAAGGTTACTGTTTAGTAGTTTACAGCACCTTTCATATTACCGAAGTAAAGCTTGCAATTGACTTACTGTATCATAGTTTCCTTTGCTTTACCATAGTTATAGTACAACTAAAGCTGCTGAAGAAACCTTACAGTAACTACAACTGAAGTGTTCCAGTAACCTACATCAATTTCATTCAAAGTTTTACCATTTAATTAACTAGTATCACAACAGTTCTCTGTCCTGAAATCCTTCCAGTACACTTCCAAAGAAGGACAGTTTGTGCATCCTTAAGGTCAACCTCCTAAGTACTCTCCCTCGGGTAGGTTATGACACCGAATTACTATTTACCTTTATAAAATTACTCTGAACTGGTCCGTTGAATAAGATGTTTTGACATGATAAGATATTAAGTGATCATATGGAGATGTAGAGGGTAAACAAACTATGCAAGTTGAAGTGATGCTTTTCTGGGGTTGGTTTATTGATGCTAAAGTTGTAAGTTGTAAATTTAAAGAAACAGCCTTTACTGCCATTCTATATAAATTATACACTCACTCACCAACTTCATTAGGTACGTCTTGCTAATACCAGGTTGGACCCTTTTGCTTTAAAAACTGTGTTAATTCTTCACGGCATAGATTCAACAAGGTGCTGGAAACATTACTCAGAGATTTTGGTTCACATTGATATGATAGCATCATGCAGTTGCTGCAGATTTATTGACTGCACATCCATGATGTGAATCTCTCGTTCCACCACATCCCAAAGGTGCTCTTTTGGATTGAGATCTGAGGCCTCATTTATAAAACCTTGCGTACGCACACCCGAACCTTTTTATAAGTCAATCTTCTATCCAATCAATCCATATATGGTCTATGCAAATTATCTCATGAACACTTAAATAGAGCATGTCCCATTATTTGCTGAGTGGGCTAGTGGTGACAATGGAGGAACAAAAGGCAAAAAAGAGTACATTTGGAGAATGAGAGGTAGAAGTTCAGTTTTGAAGATCAAGGCAAGAAAAAAATGTGTTTGGTGGCCTTGGTAGTGTATCACCAACAAATGCAAGTTTGTTGAGTGGTAACATGTAGCTACAGCATTCAACCGTGTTACTTCCAGAAGCTGTACTGTTGCATATGTAAAAATAAAAGTGGTCAGACCTAAATGTTGAAGCAAAGAAACTTCTTTTCTTCAGCAGAGGTTGTGTTCTCACAGATGCTGGGTTACAAATGGAAATTAATATAATTACAGTCCTCAAGCAGTCGCAAGGTGTTGTTTGGAGCAATTCATCTCAATACATTAAAAACAGGCTAATGAACTGGTATACTCAAATAAATCAATAAAGACATCCAACAAAAGAATGCTTGGGTAGGAATGATTTTTTGGTGGCCATAATGCAGTTTAATTTGGTATGAACTGATACGCTTGAGACTGCGCTGCGCTTTGAGCTGCAATTCTCTATTTTCCCACAGGGTGTCCCCCCAGTTCCCCAGTTCGCGCTCTATACCTGTTTTCTCAAAAAAAATTTTATAAATCCCGGTGTCTGCCTGAGATGTTGAGTACATATATATATATATATATATAAGCTTGTTATGTGGTGGCCTTGTGCTAAAATAAAACAATCAAGTTTTTCCCCATAATTCTGCACTCAATACCCCATACTGACAAAGTGAAAACAGAATTTTAGAAATGTATGCAAATTTATAGAAAAGTAAAAACTAAAATATTGCATTTACATAAGTATTCAGACTCTTTAATCAGTA
>JAJAGP010005507.1:0-32600 GCA_025084515.1 Ancistrus triradiatus
GATTTGTATTTCCTCTGCAATTAAAGGGAACGAACATTGATGAGATGGATGTTAAATGGTGCATACCTGTCATGAGTTTACAGGTAACTGGATTTGCAGGAATCATGCAATCGTCACAGCGATTGAGAAAATTTGATTTCCTCTAGAAGGCAAGTGTAGCTGACACCTAAGGGGTTTTAGTTCAGCAGACACAAGTGGGGCAGATGACAGGGGAGCCGAACAGACATGCTGTCTCTGTGGTATGAATGTGTTTCTGGTAGACATTTTGTCTTCACTGCTGTTTAAGTGTTGCCACAACTTGCACCACCAAGCCATCTATGAGAAATCTAAACAACTCTCTAGCCCCCTCTCCAGAAGGGACAACATTTCTTCCTGGTGCTACTATGTGATATTTGTGTTCACATCAGACATGTTAGTGTTGTGGTGTTTTTTTTTTTTTTTTTTGGTCCTCCACTGAGAAAATTACAGGCAGAAATACCTACTGGTTTTCACTTTGATCATTTTAGTCCCATCTGAATCAAATTCAGTTACAGACAAATGGAGTCTACAAAAGGAGGCTTTAGAAATCTCATATTTATTTGGACTGGATATTGAAATAACGCTGTTCTTTTACCTCGGAGATGAATGGAGATGGGGTGTGGGGGGTATATACTAAAACTAAACATCTCAGACTGGTAAGTTTAGGCTACTTTACATTTCAGTAATGATTGTTCGATTAAGGCCATTTTGAGATAATCGGCATCGGCCGAAGCCCGTGCTCACAAGGCCAGTATTGGAAAAACAGTGGAGGAAACGCAGAGAAGCATTACAACTTACATCTCATAAACTAGGACCACTGGGTGAATAAAAACAAATAGCTGCTGAGAGAGCATTCAGTGAGGGCGGGGTCTTTAATGAGAAGAAGATAATCTTTTTCATGCATTACAACAGGCTTGGACTGGGATGACAAAAAGATGCTGCTACCTTTGGCACTACTCTTACACTATTTTTTGCAAGTATGTACATATTTTTGGTTTTTCCTTGAAGCAAGATGATGTTGCCTGGTAATAAATGTTTGTTGTTAAATGCCATCAATTTTTTTTCATAAAATATAAAAGTGCATGTATAGGTTAAGTTAATGTTCATTTTGGGTGTTTTTTTATTATTATGAGTTTTCAGTTGCCAAAAATTGCGATATTATATATTGGCCACTAGTCACCCTTCTCTCTAAAAATCGGCATTGGTGATTAAAAAACCAGTATCAGTTGACCACTATATTTACATATATACTTTGCATTAGGGGTGGGCGATATAGTAAAAATATTGTATCCTGATAATTAAAGACATTTTCACGATACACGATATTTATCACGATACATGTGATAGCAGACAAAATGCATAATTTGCTAAAGATACTTAGTACTTTTTATTCAAAATGTGCTGCCCATCCAGTTAAACAGGACTAATTCCACTCTTTCTAATGAAACATGCAGTTGGTCAGTGTTCTTTAAGCACTGTATCACGATACAACAAATGTTTTACAATTACAGACTATAGTCCATCTGTTTCTCTTCATACTTTGTTGCAGACATGAAACACCACAAAATAAAAATATAAAAATGATACTATTGTACATTTACGTTATACAATATATAAGGAAGTTGAGACGCGATACATGTAAAATGCTGTGTGTGAGCAAAGAGGGTTAGTTTTATACCATTCATATTGATCATTCAGGTCCTTTCTAACTACACCTTTATATTACTAGAGTGAAAATCTTTTATCTGTGTGTATTGTGGAACTATTTCTGTTATTGAAATGCTGCAGTATTTATAGAAAAGACCTAACTTATTGTTGTTCACTTCGTCCCCTTTGAGTGTTCAGCCCAAATGTTTAACAGTCAGCTGTATAGGACGTTCTCGCACCCAGTACGTGGGATCGTCCCTTTGAAGAGTTCATTTGTAATTAGTTTTGTCAAGTTTTAGCATTGAACAAAACCTGTTGAATGCACAAGTTTGTCCTTGCTGGTGTAGACTAATTATGGTGGATCATGACTGCTTGTGAATGCAATTAATTAAAATGAGTCATGTCCAAATTTACAGAACCACAGCTTCACAATACTGTGCAGTAATGGGAAATGCATTGCTGATGTGTCTTTGTTGTAATAACCAATTATTCTGCCAGTTCTTCTTTTTGTAACTGATAATGTAATGAATGTAACTGATACAAAATGCTGAATTCTGCCAACAAACCGAGTTTGTTCAGGTTGTTATTATATCACTAATGCTTGGGCACATCTCACCTTGCACTAACGGTGAGCATTCTGAGATTGTCTTGGGATTATTTCCATCAATTTTAGCATAAACTTTCAAACTGAATATGCAAATCACTAAGACTTTGAGAGGGCCCACTGTAGTGTTTCATTGTTTTTGAAAACAAATTCAGGACCGCCCTTTTGTTTTGCCACTCTGTGATATGTATTGAAGTTTATTTTTGCCCCCCTCATGGTTTTGCTGGAGCGCTGTCACCTATCCCCAGACAACACGGGACACAGATGTAAGCATGCCCTAGATGGAACCGTTACAGGGTTGAGCCCTAGACATTTATCATGAAAGTTAGGAAAACATGAACAGTCCAGTAAGGGGTTTATATGGATCCATGAAAGCTGTAGTTTTTTATTAATTTTTAAAAATTGAAAAGTAACGTACGTCATATCTTTGCTTTTTAATACATCACTTAAATTTTTGTTAGCTGTGTATTTGTGCATTTAACATGGTATTTATTGAAGAAAAATTAAAAGACATTGTTAACTAACAGTGAGCCTTGAGCAGGTCCCAGAAGTTGAACCTGTTCATCTGGACATACGGTTTTGTGGGAGAAATGTTTCGTCACTCAAAACCTTATGTCCAGATGAACGGATTCAACTTCTGGGATTTTCTTACCTGGATTATTGAGCATGCATCAAGACACCTGATGAGCAGGATTCTTTTCTATACTTGGGAGTAGCCGACTCTGTAATTGGGTTTGCACTCACTATGTTGACACGTCTTGCACAGTAACTGTTTGAGAAGGACTAGACCTTGTTTCTGCTTGCTCAAAATTAGCTGATGCATTCCTCAGTAGAAGGTTTTAATTGTTTTGACTGTAAGCTTGTAGTGTTCCTAAACAAATAACTGCTGTCTGTGTGTGTTTGTATATGCACACACCCTTATCTGGGTGGTATCTTTATGATCTTTGAGGCTGTGTGTGATTGGCACTTTTGCTTATACTCTAGTCTGAGCAGCCAAGTTCATGCTATGTACTGTATAATATCATTGAAATAGTTGACCATCTCTAAGGTTCAGAATATCACCTTGCTCATCTGCATTAAATACACCTTCTGTAGTTCAGATTCTTTTAACTGACAGTCATTAATCGTTGGTTAATGCTACCCTTCAGAATCAGTACTTTATGAGCAGTCCATAAGACTTTATTAAAATGATAAAAACATGAACACATTAGCACCTCTATGGGATGATATATATTTTTTCTTCTTCTTTCCTCTTCTCAAATTAATAGTAATAAAAATGGAAACATTAGATTTCATAGAATGAAAAAAATAAAAAAATGAAATTTCACACAGCTTTATTATTAATACTTTATTACCAGTATGCATTGTGCTGTTTATAGCTGGCGTTTTAGCTGAAGATATTTTATGAGGTACCCTTATTATTCATTTCATATTTAACCATTTATTTTCCTAAATATATTTTACCTGTTTCACATGGGTCCTGAATACCGTGCGCTATAAAGCGCACCGGGTTATAAGACGCATGAAATTGAAACAAAACTCTTAAGTTCCGTCGGAAAGCTCAGTTTGGGTCTTTTTACCTGGCGGCAGGGCCGTCTTGCTTGCCTCCTCCACTTCCCGTACCATTGATTCGTTAATGTTGAATTCTCTCAACACAGCTGCCTCTATGTCCATGTTGTACTGCGTGACTGAAGCGTTGAGTTTGAAATCCGCTTCGAAAATGAATGAATGAATGCACGTACCCTAATGCTGAAGCACATACCGTATTACTCCGCTATGCTGCGCACTACAGTGACCGTAACTTCGTAACTTACCCAAGGCCGTGCTAAAACATTTCTGACAGATTTATGAGCACCGTGTACCATGTACAATCGGTTCTAGGTCAAAAAGGGTTCTAGGTCAGAAAGCACAACCAGAATTAATTCATACATTAGACACACCGCATTTTTAAGGCGCACTGTCGCCCACTGTTTTTGAGAAAGTTAAAGGATTTTAAGTGCGCCTTATGGTCCGAAAAATACGGTAATTTTGACTGAATTAAACTGATAGACTGTAATTTTGGAGCCGTTTTCTGACACACCCTTTAGCTTGTTATGGGTGATCCGTTGTGTTTTATTCTAATCTTGTTGAATGGAGCATCTTGATCATTGTTATTGGGGAAATGCCTATATATGAAACATTTGTTGAGAGGAACTATGGTTGACTGTCATATCAGTGGCCACCAGTGGCTGTGAAAAGACTCCCACTCCAGTGTTTTTTACTGGTTACGTTTATGCTTCAACAGCATTTATGGGTTCCAAGCAGGGGTACTCTGATTCTGATGAGGATTTCCTACATAATTTCTGGTAATGTTGCACCCGCTGAGAATGGTTTTTTTGATTTTACACCTTCTGTCGCCTCTGTCTAGCAAAATAGTTCTGATGAAACTGATTCAGTTCTCTTCTCCAATACTCTGTGTGTTGAAATGGATGTAGTGCTAATACACTGCAGTTACTACAATAGTTAATACTTTGTAACAGTCTCAACTAAATTTCCAAATGGTTAAGTCCACACTTTTCATCAAATTCATAGTGCTCTGTCTTGCTTCCACCAATATCTCCAGGTGTCACCAGCTGTAGCCAAACTGGTCCTTGTACATTTTCACTGGCAAGTGTCACAGATACTTGAGAGGTAAGACAATATGTACCACATTGATACTAGTTTATCACCACATGTCCAAGCACTTAATAAAAAGTCCCGTGTTCATTTTTCTTGTATGTCATAGGCATAAATCCAACTCTTCGCAGTTGCTTTGTGAGGCCCACGTTCAGCCTGTAAGCACCTGCCGATCTCTCACTGTAAGTACTGCTGTGTGTGTGGGTTGTAAACATTGTTTTACAGTGATAATTTCCACTTGGTAACATATGGGATTTGCAGTGGAATGTTAGACCAATTTAATGAGTGAAGACACTGGTTTAATACATATGGTAAGATGCAGCCATACGAGGTCAAATGTCTTTATGACCTGTTCTTTATTTGTTGCTTAGTTTTACAGTGAATCACTGTATTTTTTCAGTTAGTGTCCTGTGCAGACTACACTGATTAGCCATAGCATTAAAACCACCTGCCTAAAATGTAGCCCTTACTCACCAAGCCTCTGGCTTATCCACAAGCTCTTTGAAGGTGTCCTGTGGTATCTGGCACCAGGACATTAGCAGTAGATCCTTTAGGTCCTGTAATTGTGAGTTTGGGCCTCTGTAGACTGGACTTGTTTGTCTATCAAATCTCACAGACGCTTTATTGGCTTCAGATCTGGGGAATTTGGAGGCCAACTCAACACCTTGTTTCTCAAACTATTGCACTACATTACCTACAGTTGTACTGTGCTTCATTTTAAAATGGTGTAGGTTGGTGCTTGTCTGTGTCTCAGCAGGACAAAAAATAAATCTAGTGTGTAAGTCATTAAAATAAAATACCTATGAATCTTTGAGGGTTCAGGGAGTGATTGTTTACTCTCAAGTGTCTTGTATGTTGCTGAACTTTGTTCGTTCATTGTGTGTGTGTAGGCTGTAGCATCGTTGCAATGTGGCGTGTGTCTGCAGTTTGTTAGAAGAGAGTCATTGCTGTCTCTACCATGTCAGCACTCCTTCTGCAAATCCTGCTGGGAGCAGCACTGTGCTGTGCTGGTCAAAGACGGCATAGGAGTGGGTAAGTGTGTGTTTCTGAGCTACTGTTCCTTGTCGTAGCAAAAAAATCAAACCAGACATGATACTAAACTATTTTGGTTTAATAGCCGAACATTCTGCCTTCGTGAAGTAAAACTGCCCCCAAAAAAGTATCGGCAAAAGAGCTCACCAGATGCTCAGTCTCACCTTCTGATACATCCCATAAAGACTTTCATGGAGTCTAAATTATAAGAAGAATGGGACTGAGAGTCCTGTAACAAATTGCATGATATCCAACCTCTGTTCTACAAGAGGACCAGACCAGGAGATGAAGCACCAACCTGTCAATTGTGCAACTCTCCTTGAATAATAAAACGCATCCTAATCGACTGCCATGTTTATAACCTCACAAGGCAACGTTACTACCAAGAACGGGACATAAGACCTTTTCGGAAAGACCACATTCACAAAATACTCAGATTTCCGCTGTCTGTAAACCACTGGATATCATTTATATGGCTTCCGTCTTCCGTCTACTCCAACAGGCTTAACATAACCAGGATTATGCCATTGGTAGCCAAATATGTGCTGAAGTGGAAATAACCGTGCCTTGCATATTTATTTAGTAGAATAAAAAATATGGAATCAGTGTTGTGGGATATATTGGCACAACTCTAAAGGGGAAAAAGCCAATTACTCTGTAGTTAACAGTGAATGTTTGCTGTTGTAATGAGATGTTGGGATGCTAATTAAAATTAAACATAGCCCCGACATGAGTGCTGTCAAATGAAACAATGGAAAGGATTATAAAGCTCCATTAAGAAGGAAATCCTACCCAGAGTGTTGCAAGTATAAACAGCATGGAACAGTTATAAAAGGAAAACATGCAAGTAGACCAGCTAAGATGTCAAAGCATCAGGATGGAAAAGTCAGTATGGCTTGAAACTACAAAATGCACAACAAATCAAATATAAGAAATTGCACGAGATGGTGTTTTTCATATAGAAAAGAAAAATGAAATCAGAACTAGCACTTAAACTAGGTCAGAGTGGGCTCAAGAAAAGTCGTGATGGTGATATTCAGCTATGGCCAATCTGCACTGGCCAAGATGATGAGGCTGGAATTGTTGTGCCTGTTGCTGTTCTAATAAAACATTTAAAGATGTCTGTCTGAATTTTCCCCACTCATTTATGATATGGGATGCATGTCAGGTGAAAGGCCAGGGCAGTCATTGCCTTAACATAGCAAAGTGTTAGATTTAGTTAGCTTTTCTTCAGGAAAGGCATTTGAGCTCAGTGGCATGGACAATAAACAGTCTAGATCTCCAGCTGACTGGAAAAATTATAGTGGAAATAAATAAATAAGTTGTCAATGACAAGGCAAAGGTATCCTCCGAAACTGATCTCTCAACTGTTATTTGAGAAAGTTAGAACCAGCTAGAGATATGCCACCCACCTCCTTTGTCATTTACAATTTTATTAGCAAAATATGGCTGTTGCGTCACATTTTAAAGATGATCAACAGTACAGGGTTGGTTTTGTCACATTTATTTGTTTCAAAATTCTCTCCACATTCTCTATTGGGGACAGGTCAATACTGCGGCATGTGGTTTTGCATTGTCTTGTTGAAAAATGCATGGCCGTCTCTCGAAAACATATCATCTTAAAGGCAGCACATGTTGCTTTAAAATCTCAATATACATCACAGACGTGTAAATGACCTTTGCCAAGGGCACTGACACAACCCCATGTCATGGCAGACCCTGGCTCTTGGACTTGTTGCTGATAACTGCCTGGATCTTTGGTCCGGAGTACACAGCATCCATTTCTTCCAAAATTGCTCTGGAATATTGATGCGTCTGGCCACGGTACAGATTTCCACTGGTGGTCCATCCTTGATGTCTTCAAGTCCAGAGAAGTCAATGCTGATTCTGGACATGGTTAATATAACATTAAGTGGCATTTGTGAATGTAACTCCGTGTTGTAGTGCTTGACAAACGTTTGCCAAGCTACTCCCTTGCCCCTGTGGTTCTATCAGCTCTTGGTGAATGACGGTTCTTTATACAGTGCCATCTGAGGGATTGGTGAGCACAGGTGATCAGCTTAAGCCCCCGTCCCAACTTTTTTGGAATATATTACAGGCCTGCAATGCAAGAATGGAGGTATATTAACAAATGAAATGAAGTTGAGCAGTCTCAATACGAAATATTTTGGATTCTTACTGTCTGCAATGAAATAAATGTCCAAGTTTTTGTTCTCTCTCTCTTATTTAATGTGGTATAGTTCTGCTTCAGTTTTTAGATCTGATGATGTCTGTTCCTGCTTGGAACTGTGACACTTGATCTTAAGAATCTTAAGAAGTCTGTGTGAAGTATGGAGAGCAAGCTTTCTATTGTGTCGCATGGTTGCTTTTGACCTGCACATATCAAGGTATTTCACATTTGACCCATTACAGATAAATAAACGCTTGTGTGTGTTCCTCTAGGGATCTCATGCATGGCACAGGACTGTTCTCTCCAGGTGCCAGAGGACTTTGTACTGCCCCTGTTGCCCAGCGAGGAACTGAAGGACAAATACAGACGCTACCTCTTCAGGGACTATGTGGAGGTATGGTGTGTGTGCATGTGCATGCGTGTGCTTTGTCTTGCTATACTTGTGAGGACCTAATGTCTTTTTAATTACAGGAAAACTAGGAATTTTTGCTTGTGAGCACTGTTTGTCCGGTCCTTACTACTTTGCTAGCCTTTTTTTGTGTTTTAGATCAATGACAACTTTTATTTGAAAAACTCAAAGAGCCAAAAAGATTTGCTATAGGTTACTGAGGTTAGGTTCAGGGGTAGGGGGTAGGTGTATTATTAATTAGCTACAGTAACGCCTCATTATCCTTTATGTCAATGGAAAGCCCTCACAAGAATAGCAGCACATACCATTTGGTCAGTGACAGATTAGCAATTCAGTATACATTCAAGAAGTATTCAAGTTTTCAACAGTTAATGAATGAAATGTCTTTTCTTCTGTAGTTATACTTTTAGAGGCACATTACTAAAACAACAAACTGTTTGACTTTCAAAGTTAGTCTTGGATAAAAGATTTAACATTACCTAACCTTTTGCACACTTCACTTTAAAACAATTTTCCATGTCATTTGATTAAAGGTGATATTTTCTCCACAAGTTAACACAGTTCCCTGGGGTCTTAATAAAAGGCTTTGGTCAAAATACCACAACGATCCGGCACCACAGCACCCATCTCATCCTGTCAAAACTGCCCTTTTCAGAAAGATCAGTTTTGATTTCCTGTTCCTTTAAATGATAAGTCATACTGTTCTTGTAAATCTCGAAGATCTGCAGCAGGAGAGATCTTACACCATTTCATGATTCATAATGTGTCCTTATATTAATATGGAAATACTCTACATCTGTTAATTACTTACACTAGCTTTGAATGAATGTTTCAGCTCTGACCTGCCCTCTAGTGGATATAGCTTGTAATGCTCCAGATTTTTTTTTTTCTCTGCCTTGTTACAAAACTAACTTGTGTAATCTATAGCTTTGTAAGTAAACTCTCTCTCTCTCTCTCCTTTCTCTCTCTTCTCTATCTTCTCTCTCTCGATCTCCCCCTATCTCTCTATTCTCTCTCTATCTCTCTCTTTCTCTCTCTCTTCTCTCTCTCTCTATCTCTCTCTGAATTCTCCTCTCTCTTCTCTCTCCTCTCTCTTTCTCGCTCTCTCTCTCTCTCTCTCTCTCTCTCTCTCTCTCTCTCTCTCTCTCTCTCTCTCTCTCTCTCTCTCTCTCTCTCTCCCTCTCCCTCTCCCTCCCTCTCCATGTGTAGAGTCACTTCCAACTGCAGCTGTGTCCTGGTGCAGACTGTCCCATAGTCATAAAGGTGCAAGAACCTCGGGCTCGCAGGGTTCAGTGCAATTGTTGCAAGGAAGTCTTTTGGTAAATTGACATGTTCTCTCTCATACACACTCCGACACATTTCACACCACACCCAGTGTATACAGGTGTTTACTAATGCAATGATTTTAATTAGTGACACATTTGAATTTGCTTCATTCACGTAAAAGATGATATAAAGTGAAAAGGTGAAAGTAAAGAAACTGGCTGTGTGAAAACTATAGCTACTCAGTTTCCAACAGCCAGTCTGCAGATGTGTTCATATGAGGTGTTCAAAAAGACTAGCTGAAAAATCGAAATGGGGGGAAAAAAATCAGACTGCCAGAACTTTTAATTACTCGGGGGAATTTGACTTTGTGTAGAAGATGGGGAATGGTTTAACTGTGAGAATATAATTAATTGTTAGGTATTAAAGATACGTCTTGGTTCTTTTATTTCCTTGAAGCTTTTAGTCTCTTACCAAACACTGAATGTTTTCCTCTCACGTTTAAGGACAAGATACAGAGTTTTTAATGACAGTCTATGAATTTACAAATGTCAGGAGCTTGCATGGTCACTATTTGCAAGACTCGCATTAGATTTCTTTTTGAGATTAAAATCTTTTGAAAACACACCTAAAAGATCAATCAATAAATTAAAAACAGCATAGTCAGCCACACGGACTGTGAAATAAATCGATTTGCTTCTTAAGTACTGTAATGCATCTTAAGATCAAATGAAAGCACCACATTTCATCATGTTATGCACAGTATTACATTTTATGTTATTTCATTGCTTGAAGTGTACATACTTTTAATCATTTCCTTACATTTTGGGGTGCAGTAATTTGCATAGAACTCTGGCAAATGTTCAAACCAATAAATGGCCCAAATCCATTTAGAAATGCATGTAGCACAATAAAATGTGTTGCTTCCATTATTTGGTCAGATACCTGTAGGTCTAAACCTACTCAACTGTAAAAATTCCCTTTACCTGTACCATCCAGATACACATGGAACTTCCCATTTGGTGCTAGAGAGAGCTTACCTATGGTTTGTTGACAATGTTTATGTCAGTATTTTCATGAGCCCAGATTTATGGTAATAATAACGAGTGTTGGTTTTACCAGAACATCAAGATTAGAAAAAGTCTGACTTAGGACGGCTAATCCTGACCACCTCACACCAAATGAGCGAGATGACACGAGCACGACACAACTCTAACAAGACTGTCATGATTTTATTCCGACATTGGAAATTTGTCAGTGAAATCACTTAGTCATTATCTGTAAAGCCGGCCATTAGAGTACAGAGTAAATGGGACTACCAACGTCTGTAGAGAAACAGACGTGACTACATTTGAATTTCAGAATTTTCTTTTTTTTAGCTTGCTTCTGATTGACCCCAAATAAATAGTTTTCCATTAAAAAGCACTACATAGTCATATGAGTGATCAATATAGGCTTCAACAGAACAGTAACATTATTTTTCATCATGTCTTATCTCGGGGGGCTCATTTCGAATACAGCCCATAAATATTATTGCGTTACCACATATTAACATGATAACATTGCAACCCTATTGAAGTGTTTCCCAACTTTTTTGAGCCACAGCACACATTTCACATTCGAAAAATCACAAGGCACACCACCAAACAAAAATGTCACACAGTTTATTTATTGAAATATAATAAATCTGGTCTCAATTTACTTACTGAGTGTGAAACCTGGGCCTGTTTAGTTGAACACACAGCTGATATCTTGCTGCCCTCTAGTGGTAGAGAATGTAGTTGTTCTGCCTGTCACCACAATCAGGTGAAATTGGATAATCTTCCATGGAACCACTGATGATTTGCTTGGGAAACACTGGTCTAGTGTGTGTGTGTGTGTGTGTGTGTGTGTGTATTTGAAAATATATGCTGTATGTCTTTATGGGCTTATGTGATAATCTTGCTATCTCACTCTGTCTCTCCAGTTTTAAGTGCAGACAGATGTACCATGCCCCTACAGACTGCGCTACTATTCGCAAGTGGCTTACTAAATGTGCAGACGATTCAGAAACGGCCAACTACATCAGTGCGCACACTAAAGATGTGAGTACTTTCACCACTAGTAAAGCTTCTAAACAAGCACGCACACCTCATAATCTGCTTTGTTTGCCAGATCTGTGTTGCCTAATGTCATAAACATTACATCCAAAACAAATACATTGCTCATGTTGATGTCTTTATTATTCCTTCTCGCTTGGTTTGCAGTGTCCAAAGTGCAATATTTGCATTGAGAAAAATGGAGGCTGCAACCACATGGTGAGTAATGCACACTCTAGCACAGTTTGTAATATAGTTACAACCAGACAAGTGGTGTCTATTCAGCTTAGCTCTCTGTTCATATGCTTACCACAGGAGGTGTGAAGTTTCTGTCTAGACAATAAGTCACAGGTCATTCTGAAGCACAATCCAACCATTCAAATGAAACAAGCAGTGTTTTTTTTATCTGTTGTAGAAGATTCATATACCAGATAAATAATTCAAATGGTGTTCTGGTGCTGCAGCCCCAACTCACTAGCCCACCAACACGGTGACCTGAGGTCAAATATGTTGGTGTGTTTCGTGGCACAGCAGCGACTCCTACTCAGCCCTGTGGTGCACACATCCATACTTGCATGTGCACTGTGAATTTTGGGAAAGGCTTTAATTGTTTGGGTTGGAAGGAAACTTGAGAGGAAACTATAGAAATGCCAGTCAACCTAACAAATGCCTTTCAAATGTGAAAGGAAACCAGAGTACCTGGAGGAACCCAAGTAGAGACGGGGAGAACATGCTAACTCCACAAAGGCAACAGCTACAATCATAAACTACGTAAATTTAGAACCATTTTAACTGACTTTTTCTTTAACTACAGTTAAGCGATTCTGCTTGGCATGACATCTGTGCTTTTGTTTAGAAGTGGTAATGACATGCCTGATGTCAGTGTGTATATTCTTTTGAACTATTTATATTTATTTAGCAGATGACATTAGTCCTAAGCCCTTTTTTCAAGTGTACCTTAAACTAGGAATTACCCAGGAGTTCATTGGGTAGAGAGTAAGTGTGAAAACACACCAAAGCTTAGAGTAAATGTCAGGTAGACCGTGTAACTTGCTGTGTTGAAATATGGTTGATCCCTGGATTGGCTCGTATTGGACAAATTCCCATTGAAAAATGGGACTGTGGTAGCCTAGTGGTTAAGGTGCAGGACTACGAACCAGAAGGTTCAGGGTTCAAAACCCACCTCAGCCAAGCTGCCACTGTTGGGTCCTTGAGCAAGACCCTTAACCCACAATTGCTTGGATTGTAAGACTGTAAGACTGTAAGTCGCTCTGGATAAGGGCGTCTGCTAAATGCTGTAAATGTAAATGTAAAAAAAGTCTGTTTTACTATGTTACTCAAATACAGGCATAGTGATTCAGAATGAACACGCTCCTGACATGACACAGTTCTTTATTAAATAAAAGGTGCAGTACCATGAAGTGCTTCTTTTTGGCAAATTGACATGTGAATCCTGCACATAAACAGTACTGTGCAAAAGTCCTAGGCCACCATTTGTTGTTTTAGCAGTATAATGAGCATTTATAACATTCTCGATGATTGGGTTTAAAATTTCGGACTTGGATTCGTCACTTCATAATACCCTTTTCTACTAATCATCATTCCAGTCTTAGTGAGCTTTAGCTTCACTCCTGTAGAAGTGGTTTCTTGGCTGCAACCCTTCCAAAAAGACCAGTCCTGATTCAAGCTTCTTTGGATTGTAGAAAGGTCAAGTTGGCATCCTGATGAAGCTGCCAGATGCTGCTGTTGCTCAAGTGTAATGAGAGGTCACACTAAATACTTGGCACTGTAGACTATAAAAGCTGCTTTTTTTCCTGATTCAGTTTTTAATAGTACATACAGATTTCCTGTATTTTCTGGTTGAATTCTATTAAAAGGAGAAATAAGTATGTATGGCCATTGCTTAAACAATGGTATATCCAATCCAATGGTGGCCTAAGACTTTTGCACAGGTGTATAATTGATGTGAAGCGAGTTAGTGGCAAAAAGGCTTAATTCAAAATTCATGTCTTTCCTCAAACAAGGCAAAAACTTAATGTTCAGCAATAGTCAAACTCGGATTGATCTATTGTAGTTTGTAATTAGGCATCCATAATGAAATTACATGATGTTACTTTCCTAAATGAAAATTTGAAATGTCAATGTTGAAATGTAAACTGAATGAATAAAATGATTTCTTCCGCTCTCTCTCTTTACAGCAATGTTCCAAGTGTAAACATGGTAAGAGTCCTGCTATGCATGCCATGTTACCTAATCAGTTTTATCTACCCTGACCTACAGCATCAGTATTCTTGCTTCGAATAAAGTGCATTCCTGTGTCCATGTAGATTTCTGCTGGATGTGTTTGGGAGACTGGAAGACTCATGGCAGCGAGTATTATGAGTGCAGTCGCTACAAAGAAAATCCTGACATAGTCAACCAGAGCCAGCAGGCCCAGGCTAGAGAGGCCCTGAAGAAATACCTCTTCTACTTTGAGAGGGTGAGCCACACATTCATCTAAACATACACAGTGCATTAAATAAAAAATGCATTGGGATTAGGGATGCTGTGTGGATGGTAGTGTACCATTTGTGTTTTCAGACGAAGTCGTCACTAGAGATTTATGAATGGAAGGGCTAAGCTTTGACTAGGGGGGTCTAGAGGTGTGTCTGCTATGAGAATTTTAAAATGTAAAATACATACATACACACACACACACACACACACACATATACACGTCACTCTCATTAACACTGGTATTGCACCGGTGACCTGCATAGCTTAGACATTTGCTGCATGAAAACAGTCATGTTGTAAGGTGCTTTTTTCATGTACTTACCTGTTGCATTTACAGAATTTAGCAGATGCACTTCTCCTGAATGACTTGCAGCTTATGCAGGTACAGTTCAAGTACTTGAGGGTTAAGGGCTTTGCTCAAGTGCCCAGCAGTTTCAACTTGACAGTCAACATCAACCTTGTCAATAGTCCTGTACTTTAGCTGCTGCAAGACCAGCTTGTTTTGGGGTCCAAAAGACGGCGCATGCTGAATTAATACTTCAATACTGAATTTGCCCAACCACCTGAACACTCGGGACTTGATATTTCTGCCCCCAATATGCTTAAATGTATACAGTGTGTCCTCTTAAAAAAAAAAATCAGCAGCAGCTGCAACAGTGACCACTAGACTACTATCCAGCTCTGGGACTGATACACTTTTTACAAGGAGTTTATCAGCCGGTTTATTCTATATAGTTCTGTACAAAAGTCTTAGGCCACCATTAGATTTGCTGTTTTGGCAATGGTGTAAAACGCATGGTCGACGATTGGACCCAAAAACTTGGAACCCAAAACTTGGATTTGTCAATCCATAAAACTAATTTCCACTTCTTCATTCCAGTCTTTGAGCTTTAGCATACCTTTTCAACCTGCTTCCAACTTCATGCCCTTGAGTTGAACCAGCATACTTGGTCTTGACTCAGACTCTAGCCCCCATTATGGTCTTGGTCTCCATCTCAGCCTTGCCCTTCTTTTGGTCTTGACTGGGTTCAGTTTTGGTCTGAACTTGAACTTTCCTAAGGTGGCCCTAAACACAACTGTACTGTATAGGGTTTGCAGTGTGGGATGTAGCTACAGATCACTTTCACAAAAACAAAGGTTGCTGTTACAGGCAGTTGATTGGTACTGAAAAATGACGTTGGCCCTGAAGTGTGTGTATGTGTTTTTGTGTGTGGTCAGTGGGAGAACCACAATAAGAGCCTGCAGCTGGAGGCTCAGACGTACCAGCGCATCCAGGAGAAGATTCACGAGAGGGTGATGAATAACCTGGGTACCTGGATTGACTGGCAGTATATGCAGAACGCTGCCAGGCTGCTGGCCAAGGTACATAAGCGTGTAGTAAATGTATACAGTGGGGGAAAAAAGTATTTAGTCAATCAATGATTGTGCAAGTTCTCCTACTTAGAAAGATGAGAGAGGTCTGTAATTTTCATCATAGCTACACTTCAGCTATGAGAGACAAAATGAGAAAGAAAAATCCAGGAAATCACATTTAAATAATTTAATTGTAAATCATGGTGAAAAATAAGTATTTGGTCACCCACAAACAAGCAAGATTTCTGGCTCCCACAGACCTGTAACTTCTTTAAGAAGCTCTTCTGTCCTCCACTCGTTACCTGTATTAATGGCAACTGTTCGACCTCGTTATCTGTATAAAAGACACCTGTCCACAGCCTCAAACAGTCAGACTCCAAACTCAATCATGGCCAAGACCAAAGAGCTGTCAAAGGACACCAGGAAGAAAATTGTAGACCTGCAGCAGGCTGGGAAGAATGAATCTACAATAGGCAAGCAGGTTTGTGTGAATTAATCAACTGTGGGAGCAATTGTAAGAAAATGGAAGACATACAAGACCATTGATAATCTCCTTCGATCTGAGGCCCCATGCAAGATCTCATCCTGTGGGGTCAAAATGATCATGAGAACGGTGAGCAAACGGGTGACCAAACACTTATTTTCCACCATAATTTACAATTAAATTCTTTAAAAAAATTTCTCATTTTGTTTCTCATAGATGAAGTGTACCTATGAATTAAAATTACAGACCCCTCTCATCTTTCTAAGTAATAGAACTTGCACAGTCAGTGGCTGGCTGACAATACTTTTTTGCCCCACTGTACAGTCACAGAAATGTTCAATAAAGTATGCAAATGAGACACTTGTATGAATTGCAATTTGCGTTTTGTCCTCTCTTGGGTATCTGGATACATACACAAGTGCACATTTGCATTTAATCACAATGTTTGTGTTCTGCCCTTGTTAGTGTCGTTACACACTGCAGTATACTTACCCCTACGCCTACTACATGGAGTCTGGACCCCGCAAAAAACTGGTGAGAGAGCTAACCACAACATTAGTTAACTATATAGTCACGCTTTCCCATGAACTCTGATTTAGATTAAACCAATTAAAGTGATTAATAATGGCTGGGTGGCCTGATGGCTTGGTAGGTAGCACAGTCGCCTCACAGACGGTCCTGGGTTCAACCCCAAGTGAAGTGGTCTGGGTCCTGACTGTGTGGAATCTGCATGTCCTGCCTGTGTTCGCTTTTGGTTTATTGATTACACTAAAATGGCTGTAGCGTGTGCGCCCTACGATGGATTGGCGCCCTGTCTAAGGTTGTTCCAGCCTCACGCCCTGTGCCGCCAGCTAAGCACCGGCTCTCCCACGACCCCGTAAAGAATTAAGCGGATAAAGTGAATGAATGAAAGTGAATGAATACGATGGGTAATGTAACATACTGTCTCTTGTGCTGTTCGTGTAGTTTGAGTACCAGCAGGCACAATTGGAAGCAGAGATTGAAAACCTGGCGTGGAAGGTGGAGAGGGCGGACACCTACGAGAGAGGAGAGGGAGAACTAAACGCTACTGACAGAGGGGTGAGATATGAGTTTAGAAAGCATGGAGTTTCTGCACTCTTTGCTACTTTTGGGTTATTGTGCTGAACCATCCTTACAGTACCCAAACTCTGGATGTGGTGCAACACCCATAGAGGTGGTATTTAAAATTAATTTTAGATTTCTTGATTAGGTACTTGGAAGCAGATGTCATGCTTTACATGTTATTGTCTATATAAAGTGGAGTCACTCACTTTGTGACCACATCTCAAATGCCATTCTGTTGGGCATATTGTGTGCATTACGTAGGTTCATGAATGCCATTATAACCATGTAGTGAACAGAAAGCAGTGTGTGGCATTTTGACTAAGTGTGTTAAAGGAGTTTAAGTAAAAAGGTTCCTCTGTGAAGACGTTTTATGATTGCAGAATTTACATGGCTTTCATGTGGATACCTGGAAGGCTGGACTTTGTTTTTACTTTTTAACTTTTTGCATGTGCTGTTTCCTGTGTTAATGTTCGACCTTGTGCTGACACTACCCAAAACCACATGCACACACTGCTATTATTATATTTGTGAGTTCTTTCCACTTACAGAGGGTTGCTGTAATTCAGGAGTGTCCAAGCTATGGCCCGCTGGCCATAAGTGGCCCAACTTATTATTATTATTATTATTATTATTATTATTTATTTTAATTTAAGTTATTTTAGATATAACATTAAACTTGACATACAATTAAAGGAGTTTGAGAAACTGAGGGTTTTGGCGAGCTGGGTGCCTCTTATGTAATAGCTTCTCCCCCATTCAGAATCTTAGTTAGCCACTTAAGAATAAAATAATAAGAAGAATAAAATTCTTAATGGTAGGTAGCAAGTAGTCATATGTTTAATTTTACCAGAGTATCTGGTCTGTTACTCCATATTAGTTCTCCGTCTTAGTTGGCCCCTGATACGGGAAGTTACCTTATAGTGCTGCCCCCGGCAAAAAATTATTTTAAAAGGCTCTTCACCTAGCTTTTTATTTGTAGTAAATGAAAAAATCATGACAATGCATTTTTTATTTAATAGTTGAACAGTCTGGTTTTGTGAAGCACAACTCAAACAAATTAAAGACATCAAAGCACAAGATGGGAAATGCCCAACAGCACGAATGAAAACAAATAGGTGAAAAAGGAATCAATTTGTGTGACTGAACTGTAAGAAGTCGGCTGAATTCAATTGGATTTACATTTCGAAACGCCAAATAGGAACCATAATACATCTGGCTAGTGACCAAATGTTGTTAAGGCTTTACTGCAGGAAAGGCATATCAACGCTGCCATGGCAAGCATCAGTCCAGCTCTCAGTCTGAATGAACACAAATGTTGGGAATTTAAAAAATTGGTCCAGTGGTCCATCATCAAAAGCTGATACATCAACCAGTATTTAAGAAAGTTAGAAAAAGCTTGATGTAGAATATAGTTTTAGTCCATGCCTCAGAGAATCAGGCTGTCACAAACACCAGAAGAGAAACAACAACAAGTGATTCCATAATGTTTTCCTCTACTTGATCTGGAAAAAACACACTGAAGTAATTTAATTACTTGAGGTATGGTTACAAGCCATAGAGTTTTCTGCTGTAACAAAATTATCTTCATAATCTTTGATGTTTTTGCTTGCTACGATATCAATTCGCTTGTTGGACATCATCTACACTACAGTGGTGCTTGAAAGTTTTTGTGAACCCTTTAGATTTTCTATATTTCGCATATATGACCTAAAACATGATCAGATGTTCCACCAATCCTAAAAGTAGATAAAGAGAACCCAGTTAAACAAATGAGACCAATAATATTATACTTGGTCATTTATTTATTTAGGCAAATTATCCAATATTACTATTATGAGTGCGAAAGTATTGAAAATCTAGGATTAGCAGTTAATTTGAAGGTGAAAGTAGTCCGGGTGTTTTTCAATCAATGGGATGACAAACAGGGTGCCCACTCACACCTGATTTATTTAAAGAACAGGGATCTATCAAAGTCTGCTCTTCACAACACACGTTTGTGGAAGTGTATCATGGCATGAACAAAGGAGATTTCTGAGGACCTCAGAAAAAGAGCTATTGATGCTCATCAGGCTGGAAAAGGTTACAAAACCATCTCTAAAGAGTTTGGACTCAACCAATCTACAGTCAGACAGATTGTGTACAAGTGGAGGAAATTCAAGACCATTGTTACCCTCCCCAGGAGTGGTCGACCAACAAAGATCACTCCAAGAGCAAGGCGTGTAATAGTTGGCAAGGTCATAAAGGATCCTTGGGTAACTTCTAAGCAACTGAAGGCCTCTCTCACATTCGCTAATGTTCATGAGTCCACCATCAGATGAACACTGAACAACAACGGTGGGCATGGCAGGGTTGCAAGGAGAAAGCCACTGCTCTCCAAACAGAAAATTGAAGTTGGCTAAAGATCATGTGGACAAGCCAGAAGGATATTGAAGAATGCTTTGTGGACGAATGAGACCAAAATAGAATGTTTTAGTTGAGAAAAAAAAAGCGTTATGTTTGGAGAAAGGAAAACACTGCATTCCAGCATAAGAACCTTGTCATATCTGTGAAACATGGTGCTGGTAGTATCATGGTTTGCTCCTGTTTTGCTGCATCTGGAACAGGACGGCTTGCCATCGTTGATGGAACAATGAATTCTGAATTATAACAAAGAATTCTAAAGGACAATGTCAGGACATCTGTCCATGAACTGAATCTCAAGAGAATGTGGGTCATGCAGCAAGACGGCGACCCCAAGTACACAAGTCGTTCTACCAAAGAATGGTTAAAGAAGAATAAAGTTAATGTTCTGGAATGACCAAGTCAAAGTCCTGACCTTTAATCCAATCGAAATGTTGTGGAAGGACCTGAAGTGAGCAGCTAATGTGAGGAAACCCACCAACATCCCAGAGTTGAAGCTGTTCTGTATGGAGGAATTGGCTAAAATATCTCCAAGCTGGTGTGCAGGACTGATCAACAGTTACAGGAAACGTTTAGTTGCAGTCAGCACTCACTGATATGTAATATTGGATAATTTTCTTCAATAAATAAATGACCAAGTCTAATAATATTTTGTCATTCATCTTTGCTGGCTCTTTGATCTACCATTGGGTTACGGTTACAGTTACAGTTTCAGGGAGATTATCCACCCTCTGACATGGCAAATTTTCTGAGTAGCCTCCAGTCAGGCTGGAGGCACTTGGAAGAATCGAACACAGGGCTAGCATATTTGACCACTGTGCCACCCAAGCCTTTTTAATCTCATACCTGGAATCTGTCTCTTACAGGATTTGGAAAATCAGATGCACATTGCAGAGCAGAAGAGACGCACACTGCTGAAGGACTTCCATGACACCTGAACATTCGTCCAAACGACCCACAGCAGTTTGTTTCACTCTTCTGCAGTCCCTTACTCTCTCTCTCCATCCGTCCTTTTTTTCCCCCCAAAGATCTCCTCACCCCACCCCATGGCCTCTTCCTTATTTTTTGTTTTTGTGCTGTGTTTCGCACCATCTCTCTCTTGCTTTCCATCAAAAACTGTGTTTTCTCCTGGCTTCACCCTTCTTTTGCTCACCATATTGCTTTTTCTCCTTTATTCCTTCTCTATTTCTCAGCTGCAGGGTTTCAGAATAGCATGATTGTATCATGATTCACTCATCCTTACGTCCCCATATCAGCTGACCACGGACATGTGGTCTGAAACACTCCTCTGAAACTCGGACTAACTGCTGCTCTTTCTCTTCTAGTAATCCTTCCCTGTTTCCATTGTTTTCTTTTTCTTCTCACACTGAGTTTTTTTTTCCTCTGGAAATGCCTGTTGATAGTTAGCTCATTTAATAAAAACCTGAAAACGCTGTAATTTTCAACAGTTGTACATTAATACAGAAATAGTTACTGAGAGAAGGTTTATAAACCAGCTCCTGAGTCCTGTGTTTGTTTTCTACACATACACAATGTGCGTAATTCTATTGGTAAATGTCACATTGTAGTGATTTTGGTAGTGTTCCTTCCGAATTGTCGCTAAATCCTGATATTTTAAAATTGGTTCCAATGTTGTCTCTCAGAAACATTACAAGGGACACAATAATAGCACCGTCATCAACAAGTGATGTACAGTCCTAAGCTAATGTTTTGGCACCATTGGAATTTTTCTTTAGTTGGATTAAAAAACATGACATTTATGAGCAGAAGTGTTTTTCTGCTCATAAATGTCTGGCTTGTTAGTTTTTCATCACACTGTATTTAGGTTTGTACCATATAGAGGGTGTGAAATTCTTCCAGTTTAGTAAATCAGCAGTGTCATTTGAGCTGGGGTGCCCAAACCATTGCAAAATACTGTGATGTTTTACAGGCACCCTTTGACCGAGCTGAGGCCCTGTCCTGGTTTGTGTTTCGTAAGGGTCATGACAGTCTGGCACTGTCAGTGAATTCAGGTCAGACCAAATATAGCTAGCATGTACCCAAGATAAAATTAACCTCATGAGGTGGCCTGTGTACATGTGTGTCTAAAAGATAGGCAGAACTTGACTACACCCAGCTTTACCTCACTACACCCCACATACCCGAGTGTTAATATCGAGTTGGGTTCTGTACTAAAAAGGTTTAAATATTCCCATTATTTCTTTTAAAGGTCATAACATCTAAAACTAAATTTTACAAATATAAAAAACTACCCCCCCCCCCAAAAAAAGTTTGTTTTACTTCGTTTCCCTTATGTCTGTGGCTTTTAGAAGGCAGCAGATATGTTAACCTAGTTCAAGTACATCTTGTTAAATCATCTGACCTTAAGCCACTTAGTGTTTGATCAGAGACTGTTAGCACCCTGAGAAAAGGAATTTAATTTAATAAATAATGCTGTTTACTTAAGCGAGACACAGGCCATGTGAGAAGGAGCTTTAGGATGATTTCCATACGCTTGCTTAGGAAAGGATTTTAGTAACCAGGCTGTTGATGAAAAAGTGTTATGCAACAGGCTTTAAACATGAGCTTGTTGTCAGGGGTGAGACCAAATGGAGGCAGGCCCAATAGCCAGAGCACTCAAATCAAATAAAACAGTATAGTGTTTCCTTTGCTACAAAATAATTTCTTCCCCCTAACACATGCGTCACCTTCCTGGTCATATTCACTAACAACAGCACCTGTCCAGTTAGGTGAGGGTTTCATCAGTGCGTTAAGATCCAGTTCCTGTTCATTTTAGGCCATCCCTCTGCTAATTGATTGTACAGTTCATTAAAAGCATGAATTTTTCGGTTTTCCTGCTTCACCAACTTTTCATTAGTATTTATGTTTCTGTCATTTAGCTGACGCCCTTAGCCAGAGCGACTTGCAATTGATACGATCTTACAATCCAAGCAATTATGGATCTTCCTTAAGAAGAAAGTACCCAACAACAGCAGCCTGGCAGAGGTGGGATGTGAACACTGGACCTTCTGGTCCATAGTCTAGTACCTTAACTGCTAGACCACCACAGTATGGAGGTGCTGTTAAAGTGTCCTAAATCTTGTGTCCTTTGAAGGATGTACCGTTACTATACCAAACCAAACTGCAAGCACCCCCAAGAACATCTTTTCACTATAGGGTACTGTCTTTTTTCCCAACCTACTCATCAAAACACATTTGTTGATTCTGTACACACTTCTGAACCAAGCCAACAACAGTGTTGTGCCAAACACATAGATGCACATTTTACACTGAAACATAAAGCAATGACATTAGTAGATAGTAAAGCAATAAGCCAAAAGAGGCCATGTCTTACAATGGCGTAGCAGAAACATAAACCAGTAACGCACAGCATTGTGGCTGTTGTTATAACATACATCAGGGTTCAAGAAGGAATTTTAATTACTAATGTTTGCAATAAACACCACTTTAACCACGCTATGTGGTCCATTACCAGTAAACTGTTTTGCTAAGCAACTTCACAGGCACTAGTTTGTGGACATAGCAACTGCTTTTTTGTGTATTTATTTGGACCATTCGCAGTGCTCAGCCATGTCTACACTGCTCTCCCGGCTCAGAGCAGACTGCAGATCCACCAGGTGAATCAAAATTACTTTCAGAAGTTTGCGTTTTAGACTGTGGTTGACGGATTAAACATTAACTACCACTTTAGAGGTCTTATTGAATTACAAACGATTCTGTTGTTGTGAAGCGATCATCGGTGTGCCCGGGGGTGAGTTTTTTATAAACTGTTTTTTAACGTATCAGATTTTAAACCATAACTCCGTTTTATAATACTTATATACTCTACACATACTTGATGTCGGCAACCAAAATATGTCCAAAATGGCTTACGGTGTTGTCCCTGAAACTTATCTAAAAACAGGCATGAGAAATGCGGCCACACTGTACCCGGATGCTGAGGACCGAGAAGTGTTGAGGTGATTCAGAGACAATAAAACCAGCACGAGAGACTCTCCTGAATGATTTTGTCTGTGGCAGGAAAATGGCGGAGCCGTACCCTGTTGGAGCTCGCTAACGTCAAACCAGTTGCCCTGAACAGATGGCAAAACTGTCTTTAAGGCTAAATATCTCTAAAATGAATTCTTATTATTCAATTAAACTATTTAATGGTGCATCTGCGTTCCACATATTATAATTGAAATAGTAATTAAATAAGGCGATAGCAGCATCATTAATATTCACGAAATAATGGCAAGGTTGACAAAACATTGAGTAAGTCAGCTATTGATTATAAATTATATTTGATATTATTATGGATCATTATGTATTATGGAATATTATATTATGGAATGATATTTGTGGTGGATAATTAGTTTTATTTTTTAACAACATATTTCTCTAAATATTTAATTCTTAAATTCATTTTAAAGCTGCTAATCCAGTTCATGGTTGTTTGGAGAAAGGGCCAACCATTTAGCACAGGGCACACAAGGCAGGAAAACAACCTTTGACTGAGCGCCAATCTGGCAGTCCCATGCCACACTCACCCACACAGTACATCTTAGGTGACAGATTGATCTAAGAAATGCAAACTTCAACAGGCAGAGATCGAACCGGGGATCACTGGAGCAATTAAGTGACAGTTGCCTAATCACTTGCCATTCCCCACCGAAAATATATGAGACAAATGTAACCTCTAACTACGTAAATGTTAAAAGAGTGTCAGTGGGTCGAGTCAGCTGCACTGGAAAACAGAAGTGAATAAGAGAGGCCTGGGTTCGTCTGATATGCGGGCTTGCAATGTGAAGATCGAAGTGTGTGTTAGGAAAAAACACCCAGCCAAAATGTTTTTTGGGAAGGCTGATAAGGGTAGGGCGTTTCTGCTTAAAATCCCTAATGGGAGAGCGGCCAGAGGGGATTTATATTCAAGAAAAATAAAATCATTCAACAAAAAAAGATGGGTGCTTTAACACATCCACACCCCATATATGGTTACGAACAGCTGTTATAAGGCATGTACAGTGGGGCAAGAAAAGTAGGTAGTCAGTTTAGTCAGTTCTCCTACCTTAGAAAGATGAGAGAGGTCTGTAATGTTTCATCATAGCGATACACTTAAATATGTGACTTTGAGACAAAATGAGGAAAAAAATCAAGGAAGAAATCACATTGTAGGAAAGAATTTCATTGTACATCACGGTGGAAAATGAGTATTTGCGTCACCCACAAACAAGAAAGGATTTCTTGCTCTCACAGACCTGTAACTTCTTTAAAGAAGCTATTCTGTCCGCCACTCGTACCTGCTATTAATGGCCACCTGTTTGACCTCGTATCTGTATAAAAGGACAACCTGTCCACAGCCTCAAACAGTCAGACTCCAAAACTCAACCATGGCAAGACAAAGAGCTGTGAAGGAACAGGAGAAATCGTCGACCGCGCAGGCTGGGAAGTTGTGAATCTACAAAATAGGCAGCCAGGTGGTGTGAATAAATGAAACTGTGGAGAGCAATTGTTAAGAAAATGCGAAGACATAAGCCATTGATAATCTCCCTCGAATCTGGGACCCACGCCAAGGATCTCATCCGTGGGGTCAATATGCATCATGGGGAACGGTGAGCAAAAATCCCAGAACTACATGGAGGGACCCTGATGAGGACTTTCAGAGAGCTGGAACCAAAGTAACACACTACCACCGGAGGGACTCGGATCCTGCAGTTGCAGGCGTGTCCCCTGCTTTATTAAGCCAGTACATGTCCAGGCCCATTCTGAAGTTCGCCAGAGAGCCTATGGATGATCCGAGAATATTGGGAGAATAGCATGTGGTCAGACGAAACCAAAATCGAACTTTTTGGTTAAAAACTCAACTCGTTGTGTTTGGAGAAGGAAGACTGCTGAGTTGCATCCAAAAACACCAGACCTACGTGAAGCCATGGGGGTGGAAACATCATGCTTGGGCCTTGTTTTCCGCAAAGTGGACAGGACGACTGATCTGTGCTTAAAGGAAGACTGACGGCGGCCAGTATCATGAGATTTTAAACCCAAACCTCCTTCATCAGTGAGAGCATTGAAGAATGAACATGACTGGTCTTCCAGCATGACAATGATCCCAAAAACCATGCCTCGCGGATATCGAATGAGTGGCTCCGGAAAAAGCCATTTCAAGTTCTGGAGTGGCCTAGCCAGTCTCCAGACCTCAACCCCCTCGCCACTTTGTGGCGGGGTTGCCCGTTCGTGTTGCCCAGCACCGCCCCCAAACATCCCTGTTCTCGCGGCGCTCTGCAAGGAGCATGGCCAACATGCCCGCTACAGTGTGTGAAAAAGGGGGGAAGAGGAAAGGAAAAGGATGAGGACAGAGGAAAGGGAAAAAAAAATGGGGAGGGAAAATAGGGAGTGAGGGGAAAGGGGGAGAGGGACAAAAGAAAGGAGGGGAAAAAAAACAAAAACAACAAAAAAAAACAAAAAAAACAAAAAAAATTACATTCCTATCACACTCAACACCACTCGCTAGCTCCTCCTGCAAAAAACAACCCAAACAAGACAACAACACAAACAAACTAAAAAAGGGGCTGGCAAAGTGGGGTTGCGGGGGGGGGTGCGGGGGGTCTACAGGGGGGGGGGTGTCAACACAAAACCAAAAAAACACAAAACCAAAAGTAAAAAACAAACACCTCAAAAAAAAAAAAATATAAAACAAAAGAAAAACAACAAGAAACAAAAACAATCATGCAAAAAAACACCAAATAATAAAAACAACAAATGGTGGGGGGCGAAACATCCCCTTACGGTAACCAAGCCACTTCGGGGATAAACTATCAAAAATCAACAATTAAAAACAAAAAACAAAAACAAAAAACCCACCAACAAAAAAGAAAACAAATACAATACCTCTACAAAACAACAAACCAAAAAAAAAAAAAAAACACAACATCAAAAAAAAAAACCAAAAAAAAAAAAAATCAAAAAAAAAAAAACAAACAAAAAACAAAAAAAACCAAAAAAAAAAAAAAAAACAAACAAAAAAAAAAACAAAAAAAACAAAAAAAAAAAAACAAAAAAAAAAAAAAAAACAAAAAAAAAAACCAAAAAAAAACAAAACAAACACCACAAAAATCAAAAAACAAAAAAAAAATTTGTGTGTTTTGTCAAAAAAAAAAAAACACACACCAAAAAACAAAAAATTATTTTAAAAATCTACAATGCTGATTTATTTGATTTTTTTTTTTTTTCTCCTCATTTGTCTCTCATAGTTGAAGTGCTACCTTTGATGAAACTGACAGACCTCTCTCACCTTTCTAAGTAGAGAACAGCCAATCAGTGGCTGACTAAATACTTTTTGCCCCATTGTGCTATATATACAAAAAAAAAGCTTAAAGTTGAATGAGTGTTTAGGACTTAAGTGGTCATCCTGTAATACTGGGTATAAATGTGATAAAAAATACTCAAAGAAATTGAGACAGTGTGTTTGCATTTGTTAATCAGGTTAATTTGTTTTAATGGCTAGGTAAATGCTGAAAAATGCCTGTTTATACACACTGGAGAAGTCCTAATATATATTAAAAGGGAAAGCGATTAAAAAGTCTCTGCCCACATGTTGGCTTGTTAACGACTTGACCATCAAAGATATGTTATTAGTCACAGTAACTGTAAAATATTTTATTGTTATAAACAAGTGTTTGTTAAATAATTTTTATGTAGCATTTTAGAGACAAATAACAATTATTAGATTTCTTGTTGTCAAAAGCCAGGGCCGTCTGTGAGTTATGGTTGTGTGTCCATGCCCTGCAAAGGTAATTTACCCTTCTGTGATGGCAGCATTAATGAGAAAAATTACATTGCAGATTTTTATAGCAACATGTGCTGCCTCAAGACTACATCTTTTCCAGTGATGACAAGCAATGCAAAACACATGCTGTACAAATTATAAAACAAGAGGGTACTCTGTACCTGCAGTTCTGGTCTGTCCCGTGTGGAGAATTTTCAACGAAAAAAATGCACATCGACAACCCTGTGCTGGACAAAATAACATTGGATACAATTCATAAGTGTTGATGAGAAGGGAATGGGAACATTAAAAATTGGTAAATGCTTTACTGTCCCAACTTTTTTGCAGAGGAATGTGTGCAGGCCTTGAGTGTAGACTGATGTCTAATTAACAAATTAAATGAAGCTGACTAGACAAAATATCTTGGGTTCCATACCATCTGCAACCAATGAAATGGAAGTCAAATCAAGATAATAAGAAAACACTGTTTTCTTTGTTTGCCATTTTCCATACTATCCCACCTTTCTGTTGGGGTTGTATGTACTTTTGTTATTACATCGATATGGACCGAGCTACAACTATTTATAGAAGTGCACTATTTAGAAGCTTTGATTAGGAATATCCAGTACTTTCACTGGGTTAAAACGCTAACGCGTAGATGTTGGGTCCAAACGCAGGGAAGACTACAACTGCACTTTGTAGGGAGTATGGTGAAGACTGCAATGCAAAGACCACCATTTAGGACACTTGAAGGCGGAGTCTCAGGCGGACATGACGTAGAGAGGTACTTTATTTATACGTGCGGAAAGAAAGTCGCGCTCCAGACTGGCACGTGTTGTTGCAATAGGTGCCACGGACCCTGGAACGGCCCACAAACTGCGGTACGAATGAAAATAGAAGAACCGTTACGTTGTACGAGCGATCAACTGATACAACCCGACATAAGAAAGTAAATACCGGCGCCGCTTAGAGGGAAAATTCTGTAGTTGTGTGTGATCTGTGTTTGGAACTATGTCAGCACCGCTAACACCTCCTGTCTCACATTGGGTTTCTTTTGGCAGCCGCAGTGCTTGTACTTTATCCAGAGCTTCCACTTTATCTCCACACCATGGCTGATTACCTGATCAGTGGACAGACATGTTACGTGCCTGATGATGGACTCACCGGACAGCAGCTTTTCGGCTCCGGGGACGGCCTCACTTACAAGTCAGTCAGCTCAGCTTCACATGAGAGCAGTAACATGCCATTACACTGGAATGGGCTCCAGTGTGTAGAAGTAATATAATGAAGCACCATGCCACTGACCAGATACATCTCTTCATAGAAACTTTTCTTTCTTGATTGCTTTAATGACCATAAGCGCATGATACTGCCCGAAATATAGTACTGTACAATACCCAGAGTGGATCATTTTACAGTATGCCTTTGTGTCTACAAACTTATGAGCAGTAGGCGATATGGCAGAAGTATGACATTGAGTTACGTAAGTCTTGCACTATATGTAGCACTATATTTCGTTTTGCTAAACTGTAGCTCAACACTCAGCCAAAACAGTGGCGTCACACTATAAAAAAGTTTAAAAAATCTAGAACTTGTACAAAAAGTGTTAAGGACAAAGAGCAAAAATGAAACGTCAGTAGGAATTTGTACTGTACTCATATTTACTGCTCTAATCTCTGAGTCTGTTACATTAGCTTTACAAGAACATATGTTTTCTTTAAGTACACTTAAAAAGGCAGATGTACATGACTGAATAAGCAAACTTGGTCAAAACTAATATTTTTCAGAAATATTTACTTATTGTAGTCGTCTTAAAAAAAAAAAGCTATGGCCAATTATGCCTCCAAATGTATTTTAAATATATGTGATACTTTTACAGTTTATCAGCTGTAACATTCTTAAAATGTGTGAGGGTTCGGGTGATGTGCAGTGGGCTTTTTTTTATGTTTTATTTTTAAATAATGGTAGGTTATATAAGGGTTACCTTATCACTTTATCAAAAAACAATCTTATCACCTTATCAAAAAACAAGATAATCTATTCATGATTATTATTACAGTTTTATGTGCCAGAGTAAAACTGTCTGCTACTCAATATATAGGGGAATCAGGTGAAATGTTTTCATAAATTTTTTTATGCTTTTTTTATGTTTATTCTTAACACCAATCAGTCAGTGTTAACTGAACACAACTACTAAACAAATTTCTCTACTGATAAGATTATATCAGAAAAAATACTGTGGAAAAGCAGACCTAACAGAGATACTTGGGTTAGTAGGAACTTTGAAAACAAACTTCAGTCTAGGACACTTTATAAAAAAAAAAAAAAGGCAAACCATTTCCAAATGTTGCCACCATGTTGTAGGTGTCAACAAATGATATGATGATAGTAATAATAATTAGTGATGCACGATATATCGGCAAGCCGATATATGTACTTTTTCCAGATATCGGTATCGGTCCGATATTAGAGTTTTAGCCGATATTATAAGCAATATTTATAATATATTTACATATGAATATTTCTTAGATTTTTCTTTTGCCTGTTATTCATTTAGCAAAATATCTGATGATGATGACTGTGTAGTTATGTATGCAGTTCTATTCTTTCTTGGAGCGTCTCAGTCATAATATTTCTTACACACTTAATTGTTTTTGTTGCTGCCTGTACCAGTTCAAGACTAAAAAAAAAGTTTCCTACCTTTTTCAAGGAAGGTTAAAAAATTTAATGTAATTAAACCATTTTTCCTGATTTAACTGTTTTGTTTATTTTTTATTTTATTGCATAAATGATTTACTGTATTTGAAATGCAGAAAAGTTAAATTATCGGTTTTTAACATCGGTATCGGCCACAATAATGTGCTAAAAATCGGTTATCGTATCAGCCCAAGAAATTCAATATCGGTGCATCCCTAATAATAATATGTATTAATATGATGATGGCCCTAAATCCATATATCACTAGTAGTGGCAAAAAAATGGACGTTGTTTATTTTGGATTTAATCGTCATTGTGTATTTTGTGTACATCGGTGAATTGTTGTTAGGAAATACTGTATAATAAGAACCAGGGATGCAACTATTTGTAGAAGTCAGTTAAAATGCTTGTTTTTGACCATATTGACAGGTGTCCTATCCATGGCCAGGAAAAATATCAGTGATGTCTTTCCTATTCTCACCTGTTTTGTAATGTAGAGCGTCTATCATATCTGTTGCACATATGTGCTGTTTCTGTTCTATCTGGCATACTGTTTGCAGCACTTTTTAGGTAGCTGAACTGGTTTGTTGTGTTTCCACCAGCCGCCATTTTTGTCACTACATATTCTGGGGAAAAAACATACATATAGTAGTGTAGATAGAGTTGTGTCTTGTGGTTGAACCACGTTGGGTTGCCATATCAGTACTTTCAGTGCAAGTAATAAAACGTATAAGCATGAGGGTTTTTGTAATCTCTCTCTCTTAAGGCTGATCATGTAGACATTGTACTCATTCATGATCTAAAATCGTCATATCGCCAACCCTACACTATGGTGCTACATCACTGCGCTACCTCAGGTTACACATTCAAGCAGTGGCTTGTTTATTTCAGAAAGAGCTCTAAGACATGAAGACGTGTTCTTCTCAAGTAAAGAGAGTATTTTAGGTACGAAGGGGTTTCTTGTCATCGACACGGAGGCCTAGAATAGTGTTGTCAATCATGGAGCGGGATTTTTACAGCTGCCAGAATGACTTCCTCATCGACTCATTATAAATATAAAGTCCTTACATGCATGTCAGTCACTGTGTATCATGTACAAGCCAATAAAGACAATTTGAACTGTTAAAACTACAAAATGTAAGTGGTGCTGTAGCCCAGTGTCCCACAGAATTCCTTCGTTATCAGCTAGAGAATACAATAAACTAAGCATGATTCACAGAATGCTTTTGTGCTAGCATCTCTTGGTCATGCACACTGCAGCTAACTGGATAAGGAGGTAGCACCATGTTATTTGTTTAATCCTGGGGACTAAGGACCATTAAGTCACTTCATGTTAGATTTACTGCAAACTGTGGCCCTTTTTTGTACTAGGTCTTTGGTGAAATTAAATATGATGTATCGCCTGCCTGTCAAGGAAACTGGTTATCACCCATTAATCAAGTAGCCATTACCTAATTTTTTTGTTTGTTATATAATACTTTTCTTTTTGAGGCCAAAATGAGTACAGGTTACAGCAATTTTTTTTTTCAAATATATATTTTAATAGTATCTATAGAGCATGCATGTTAGATTACATGTACTAATTAACTGTCTTTTGTAATAACCTTCTGTAAACGTCCAGTCTAGGTTTTATCCAACCAAACTCCTGATTCACTTTTTAAAAGAAGTCTGGGTTTTATCCAGAGAAAATCATGAACATTATTCTTTTTAAAAAGTGGCTCTGGGTTTTTGGTTAAGCAAAACCTGGACTGGACTTTTACAAAAAGTTTTCGTAAAACACTGTTAACCAATATTAGTAATCTACAGTTAACCATGGAATTACCATATTACCATAAATATTGGGACAGCAAAATGATTTTAGCCATAGATATTTGGACTACTCGGTGACCATTTACTGTAAATACCTGGTTAGATAATGACTTTTAGCCATAACTGTTTAGACATCTAAATCACTTTTAACCATAAATATCAAGACAGCTTATAAACCTTAGCTTTAAATATATGCACAGTTAAGTAACCCTTGAACATAAATATCTGGAAAGCTAAAAGACAAATATCCATAAATACGTGGACCGCTGAGTGTCATTTAAATAACTTGGCAACCAAGTAACAACAGCCTAATAACCACTTAGTAACCACGTAGCAAGAGCCTAGCAACCACTCCTGGATCTACCTTATAACCATAAATATTTGGACAGCGAAATAATCTTTGGCCATAAATATCTGGACAGCTAATGATCTTTAGTTTAGCCATATATATCTGGACAGCTAATTGATAATTTAGCATAAATATCGGAACAGTTATTGACCCTTAGCCATGACTGTCTAGACATCTTAATGACCTTTAACCATAAATATCTGGATGGCTAAATAAACCTTACACATAAATATCTGGAAAGTTAACAGACAAATAGCTGAACATATATGGACAACTGAATATCTTTTCCATTTCAATATTTCACCAACT